>WURV02145638.1:0-18512 GCA_011762755.2 Epimenia babai
ATATAATGGTGTCATTGCACTATATGTGGTCTTGTAAATTAAGCAAGAATAAACCAAATAATGAATTAATCATGTAATGACTAAACCAAATCTTTGTCAATCTGGATAAAGGGACTGTGCAATGCCAATAAATATAGCATAGCTGTTGTGTATGTATAAAGAATTGTAACAGTGCTATTATATAGATTATTCACGCATGTAAGTGATGCATATATAAGTGATCGTACTAAGCTAAATGATCATGTAAAGCATGTAATTGTCAAATGAATACATTGGAAACATCCTTGTTTTTTACAGTGTTGTTATGTAAGGGCCTTTTCCCTTTGACAGGGCTGAGTCTATATCATTCACTCTCTTGAATATTTTCATAGCATTTGATTGCTATCTCACTGTAATAATTATCACTTGGTAGCAATTATACGGGATTTGCAAAACATGTAGGCTGTCTGTAGGCTTTGAGAACTAGTAGAGTGCATGGACAATGGTCCACGGTCTGTCCAGACTCGGTGGTTCTCACTACAATGTTCTTCACTGCCATAATAAATACGGCTAATTCCTTTTAACTGTTCTTCGTTGAATCAGTTTACCTGGTCTAGGTTTGTAAAGGGCCAATGATGGCTAAGATAACGGCTTAATCCTAGCATATTGCGGCATAAATGCATTCATGTACGTTTTGAAAAACAAGTCAACTACCATAAAAATTTATTTGAAATACATATTATTAACATATTAAGTAGATAGAAGAATATAATCAACCATTTTCCTTTTTTTTCAAAGAATTCCTAGAACTCTGGAATTCCCAGATTGCAATGCAGCAATCATTCTCCTATGAACAATGAATGAAAGTGGTACATTTAGCATGTTCAAGCCACTATAACATTTTTTTATATGGTTTTATGAATTTTTGTGTATTTTTTTCATTTATAATTGTCTTCAGGCACTCAGTAAATAATATCTAGTAATTAATTTTAATTAATTTTTATTAAATAGTATCTATAAGTAGTAAATAAATGGTGCACATTTGTGTGTGTGTTGTATGGTTATGATGTGTGCCCACTATTTTTGTCACTAAAGTATTATTTCATGTGTATAAAATTTGAAGGGTGCAAAAAAAGACAATTTGCATAAAATTGAGGAATGCGCATACCTCGCTACTCAACTTGAATGATCAAAGATGGAGGTATGTTAAGGATTACAACGATGTATGCTCATCTATGAAGGAGGGATCTACTTTTTGTGTAGTGAGTATTGAATGTACAGCTACAACCGTACTGTTACCAAGTTTCAATGGTGTTAGTTGGCGTATTTTTAGTGATTTTTTGATTTAAAGCATCTTAAACCACACCTGGCCATGGACGATGTTTGAGTAGCCCTGGCAGTGTGGCTGCGAATGGCCCGTTCATTAATGGATTCTTCACTCTGCCCTGGATCCGCTTCAGATGCTTTTGGATAGTCTCTATATCGATGACCTCTCCTCTGTCTCATCATGTCTTTGTACATAATCATCAGCTATTATGAACTTGATGGTGCCACTTAGAGCGCGCGACATTTTTAGGCTGTTTATTGGCATATATAGCGAGTGGCATGAATGGATGAACGTCTGCTCTTTCCTCCTCCTTCACACTTTATATTTGAGGCTAATCCATTTGTCATGCTATTAGTGTCTTTACACTGCTATTTGTTGGCCAACTCATATAATCAAACAGTTGGTGCCAACAAATTCTCACAACAAAAGCCGCGATATTGCGAGAAAAATTGCGAGTGTGAAAGATCCAGCAAGTTTGAAACTTTCAACTTATTGCGAAGATTTGTTGGATGTTTCAACCAATGATGAGATTAAGATCTTCTAATTTGACGTTAATTGACTGATGTTCGATTATTGATTTTCTGCCACCACTGCTGACGAGCTACAGACCATCTGGCAGGTGCCAAGTTATACTTAATTTCAACTATTTGTTTTCGACATGTTTGTGTGACAACTATGTCAAACTATGCTTCAACAAGTTGGCCAACATGTAGTTCAACAAATCACACACTGTGAAGAGTGTGAGGGCGCTGTAACCACAACAGCTAGGTTCGTAATAACTCCTTCACACTATGTGGTTGTTGCCCAACTTGTATGATCGAACCTCCAGTGCCAAGAAATTCTCATAACATCAGCTCAAACATTGCAAGAGAAATTGAGATTCAAAGATCGAGCATGTTCACAACTCCCAACTTATTGTGTCTATGAAACCGATCGCTTTATTAGCAATATCATAGAATTCCCAATAGTTCATGACAAAAACTATGTGAACTATAATAAACATTCCAAAAGATTATTGGCACTTCGACAGATTTCCAACATAAAGAGTGGATGGACTGGTAAGTTCATGCTAAATACTCCCGCTATGTTAGTGACGTATATTTTCATAATTCTGCCAGGTATCGTAAATAATCTTGTTTAACTAGTCAATAATCTTGTTTACCAATTTGACATTGATACTAAGTAATAGAAAAAAACAGGCATAAGATACATAATTAGGTGAATGTAGTTATTTTTGTGATCGTAATGAGGGTAGCCAATGTGGTTCTATAAATAGCTGGAGAGAAATGCACAGAAAAAAAACCTATACCTCTGATGGGACCTTGATAACGGTTGGCAGGTGGTAGATTAAGCGTGTTCTTTCAAGAGTCCGCCAATCCAGACTTGTGGAATATAGTGCTGTCATTGGCAAAGCCACTCACACCTAGATATACAAAAAGAACTTTGAAATTTTTCCGCTGCCGCGGGGCCCCAGGGCACACACGGGCCATGCTGAGTGGAGACCCCTTATTATACTATTGACATTAGTCGATTATGAGTGAAAGAATGCAAACAAATTAGTCTGAGTACCACCTTTAATTTGTCAAAAGATATAATTTCCACGTCACCGCATGAGCTTTCCTATATCAGATATTATTCGAGCTCCAATACTTCAAATACAATGAGCTTTTACCTCGCGTATAATATAAGCTCCCAAATAAATCAAGAACAATATGAGCTCTCAAATCAAATACAGTATGATTTCATACATTTCATACTACATTCAATATATCATGAGCTCCACTACATCAAAACATTATGAGGTCTACTACATTAACTCCATTAAATCAAATATAGCTGCTACATTGACCAAATCATGAGGTCCCCTAAATCACATACAACGATGAGCTCCTTCAAGTTATACACAAATTCAATATATCCTTTATATTCAATACATCATGAGTTCGACTACACTCAGTTCATTATGACTTTGTCTTCTGTTAGAGAAAAGGAAATTTCAGCCTATGTTGTTCGACTCCTCCACACGTGACCCTTGACCCAGTGAGACATAGGTCATAAAATTAATCGGTAATACTTACAAATACATAATTCAGCAATCTCCCTTCACTGAAATTAAATTTTCTATCGTTTTTACAAAGTCTTCAAAATATTGTGATTAATAAATCAATTTCCTTTATGCCTAAACCGTATTAATTTTTCTTAAATTTAGCGATACATTCCGACTTTCAATATATTCCAAATATGTAAGGCAATGGTAGTTCAGGACATTTAAGAATAAAATTCAACTTTACTTATTTGTCACACTTACTAAATATAAAAATTAATCTTCAAAAAATCATATATTGTTCCCTTTCGCCGTGATATGTAATATTTCAATATTACTCATGTAGGTCTCTTATCGAAAACGTGTCCGATAGAAAAGGAAAAAAATTTGGGATTTTCCAAAACAGAAACTTAGATGTCATTACACGATTGAATGAATTTATCGTTCGAATGAGTGAGTAGTTTTACGGTCGCCAAAATGCATTTATAACTATGCTTGTTCACTTTTTTAGAGTTTTACTTTTACCGATCGTGACATCCACATCTGCAATTGCTAGAAAAATTACGGTAAAATTAAGATTGAAAAATTCATTTACATTCAAGCGGGGTCGTGTTATGGAAATAAGTTTGCCATCGTCTGCTCCAACACATCTTGGCATATTCCATCGTGTTTGAAACTTTGTTGCTTCCTCATTCCACTTCTCCATACAGTTTTGGACCTGAAATATATATATTTTTTATATTTACAGAGCTTGAGTGAAAGCACTGGAGAGCTAGACAGAACACAGGGGTATCTGGTTGATGACCACCACTTGCAGTGAATCTAAATGCACAGCATAACAAAGATGTACTAACAACTCAAAGTGACATCGACACTCCACTAGTCTGTCCGAGAGTTTTTGAGTACTAATGAAGGAAAAACACCAGCGACCATTCCTCCATATAAAAAAAACAGCTAAAGAGCGATCAAACACTGTTAAATGTCTAGAAGTTATGACAAGTATCCAAAAAGACCTTAAAGAATCGAAAAAGAATCGGGGGAAAAAGGAATGGCTCTGAGAATTAAAGAAAGTTGGATGATGAGGAGAATAAGGATGACGAGGCAATCAATGAAATCACGATGTCAGTTCTAAATGCAAAAAAAGGGAAAGAACTAAATACACTACTGAACAGGGCAACTAAGATTAGTGATGATCAAATTTGACCAATTTAGTATTACAGAATATTGATTTTTTAGTCAATATTCAATATTTGAAATCTGTTCTGAAGGATGTTTTATAGTAGTAACCAGGTGATATATTCATAGGATTATTTACTCAGCAATCCATGCAAAATATGGATATCACAAAATATTGTAGGAATTTCTCGCATTGCAGTTTTATTTTCTTGTTCTCTTTTTCAATTTTTCCCGTTTTTGTGTGATTTTGTATCATGTTGTGTTTTATCGCTTTTCACAATTAATATTCTAATTTTTTTCATCTGTTGTATGTATGTCATACCTATGTCTATTTCAATCCAAAACCGCGACAGTATAATTTGGAAAAAAGTTTATGCATTTCTACATCACCCAATGCAATACGTATGTCGAAATACGTTTATCTCGATTATTTAAAGCCAATCCGAGTGAATACGAGATAAGTGGGTAGGCCTGTACTCATAATATTGTCTTATGTAGGTAGGTGACACTAGAGGGTGATATATTGCGTAACATGTTTCATGGACGAGTTGAATAAGTGCATTAACTGGCTCGCTGCGAGAAGCCCGAAGGTGGCTCATTGGTATACTGCTGGAAGCCCCGATCGTGGCTTCCCCGTTATACTTAATGTAACGTCATTTTTATTGGTCTAATTAACTTTATGTTACCCAATAGACGTTGGTTTAGCAAGAGGGTAAGTTAATAGATAAATTATGCATGAAAACTAAATGCCATTGGTCAATATACATTGAATACCAAGCGTAACTACTACAACAGCTACAAAGGCGTGGTTTACTAATGGTGGCTGCCATGGGCAAACCGAGGTCTCGGCTTTATAAAAAATGTATGGTTTATGATTTATGGGGTGTTATCTTAATAATTAATAAGATTCAACAAATAATTTGTGTTCTTACATACATTTGGCGATTTTGCCAGATAAATACTGCGATTCTGGAAACGGGTACTAAAAATACGCAGCAGCGAGCCAATTAAGAGAGATTTTGTGGTAAATTGGCTTCAGTCACTGTATAGCATTCCGGCAAAACTAATATAAAAAACTCAATACCAACTAATAATGCGTATTTAGTTTTCTGCCGATTGTTGTTACTGGCAATATCGAATGACATGTAATGAATATTAAAGTATGCCCTGCCCATTCATATAATTATGATGTTATACTGCAGACTTAAGGACATTTGCATTGTTAGCAACTATCAATCACGTTAAAAATAAAACTAATATATTTTGAGTCATCTGCACTAGATATTGGCTTACTTGTGATAAATTCTTGTGTGAGTCAGAGGATCCATTTGAATAATTCATTCTCATAAATGAACGAAACCAGCTGGGTGCTTTTTTAAGTTGGGTGGCCACAGTATTATGTGCTCTCAAAGTATTCTTCGTGGGACATATGCCCTCCTCCATATTTCTCATGTTTTACTTTTTTCTATTTTCCTTGCATAATAATGCCACGGGCGTAGTCATAACAGCAAGAATTGTTTCATTTACAACTTCTGAGTTGGAACCCTCAGATATTGACCATTCATACTGGATATCATGTGATAGTGTCACGTGGTTCTTATTTCCGAGAAATTGTTTTCAACAAATCGGGAACTTGTTGGACGGTGTGAAAGCAATGTCCAACTGCGTTTTAACAAGTTGGCCAACATGCAAATCTGCATAGTGTAAAGGGACAGTAAAGGGTCAAGGATGGCTGATACAATGATAACCTTTTCACTAGTTGTGTTTAAATACATCACTACATCTAACTTGTGTTGTGCCTAGTTAGTTTTATAGCCCGATTACAGAGGTAATTATTTTATAGGCCATTTTGGCCCTTTACCAAGCTAGGCTACATGGTTAACAAGACATAAGCCTCAGATATATAAGAGGTGGAGCAAAAGAATTGCGAGAAATACATAGATTCTGGGCAGTCCATTTACACCAACAGTTCCAATGCCCGCACAAACCTTATATATGTCGCCCACTCTGCTTTATTGTTGAAGATATTCACAATAGCCTGAAGGGATAGCAGACAGGTAAGCGCCATAGAGTCCATCTTGAAATTATCTAAAAGACAGCCATGTAAGAGGAAAGAAGCATAACCACATTGCACACTGACACCGACCCCTACAGGCAGACAGGGTCTAAGGTGTATTTTGCCCAATAAGCAGTATACAGGCTAGAGTGAAAATTGGACCAGGGTCTTCTGGATTGAAGTCAAATGCTCTGACCACTCCCTAACTGCCCCCCCCCCCTGTTTTTAGTTGGTATATAGTAGCAAAAATTTTTTCTAACTTATCCCTGAGTTGATGTATGTGTGTAAGAATGTTTCTGACTTGTGTTTTTGTCAGTAAGGTAGCGCCTGTTATGTGTGTTGTATGGTATGATACAGAGGAGTTATCTCACATGATATTTCTAATCTGTACTACCACAGCTCTAATTACCTTATTACTATTAAGAATTTCAAATTCAATTTCAGCATATGACCACTTATAAAACTATCGTTTTGATCAATCTGTTTTGTTATTGCGGATGCAATGTTGATAAGTGTCGTCGACATCATCTTCGGCACTCTCAATAAAGCTTTATTATTATTATTATCCATTGATATTTAGTAATTTCATTCCACTTACCTCTGCAGGATAGACAGTGGAGGGTTTCTGTACAAAGTATATGCACTCGCATAAGTTGTGGCGATGGTGTGAACTGTGATGACTATGTTCCATACAGTGGTACTCCATGCGGCAACTACAAAGTACGTAGATTCTAGAAAGATTTGACGGTTTTTAGTATGATGCAGTGTGTTTATGAATGTATCTTAGAAATACAGTCTCGTGACTTGTTTGAGTTGCTGATCACCTCGATTCAAGCCAATATATTAATTGTGGCATTCTTTTATTAAAAAGGATTTTCAACCCAGTCAGCTTATGGGAATCTGGACAGCCCTTGCAATGTGGAAGGTTTGAGCATTGGATGTGGCAATGCTTTTTTGAATGTTTATCACATGTCATAGTGCTTGTCAACTTATCCCTACTCAGCAAGGTGTTTCCTCTGTCATGGAAATCGGCGGTCATCTCCCCCATACCAACGACTTCATCAAACAACGATGAACTCTCTGGAACCGCACTGTCTCTAAATTAACATGGATATTAAAAATAACCGAAGACACCGTACGCGACCAGCTCACTAAGTACATTAATTAGACAGATCACTAGGTACATCAAAGAGACAGGTCACTAAGTACATTAGAGACAGCTCACTAAGTACATTAAAGAGACAGGTCACTAAATACATTAAAGAGACAGCTAACTAAGTACATTAAAGAGACAGCTCACTAGGTACATTAAAGAGACAGCTAACTAAGTACATTAAAGAGACAGCTCACTAGGTACATTAAAGAGACAGGTCACTAAATACATTAAAGAGACAGGTGACTGAGTACATTAAAGAGACAGCTAACTAAGTACATTATAGAGACATGCAATACATTAAAAACTCAGACAAATACTACATCATATAGAAATTTGCCATATTTACCAGACATTTATGCTAGGTTGCTCACCCAAACAATAGCTTCTCACCATTTGTCGCTACATTTCTTGAGGTCTCCCAATATTTCTCTCCCTTGCTGGTGTTTGATTCAAAACTACATTAGTCCTCTTTTCTTGTGCTTAACATATACCCATTCCTCTACCATCTCCTTGTTAGGATGATATCGCTCGCTTATGCAACTTGTGTGTATATGTACAAATTCGCATCCGAAATGGTTCGAGGTCAAAACACTCTTCTCTACACAGAATTCTTCTCAAACACTTTTTGGGAAAGGTATTTAACTATTTTCATCGTAGTCATTTACCTTTCAGCAGTCAGATTCGTACAGTAATACGGATAGGACCCTGCTCTTATAGATTTTGATGTTTGTCAACCTGCTATATTGGTTGGAACTCCATAGTTTCCAAAATGGTACTTTTCACTTGTGCTTATGCATAGCTTTTACTTTCCAGAGCAATAGTTTTTTCTGCATACCCATCTATACTTTACTATTCCACATTCTGCAAAATATATTTTTCTATCATCACTATGTGATCAAGAATCTTTTTGATTTTATTTTTCCCCAGACTTGTGTTTATATATAATTTAAGCAATATTTTTCTTTGACAATTATATTATTAGGCCTAGTGTAACTCTTGCTTCATTAATTGTTCTATGTCATTATTTCTCTTTTTGGAATATACTAGATTAATTTTTATTGTATTGTTGTAGGCTATTGTTATTATTATTGTTATTATCGTTATTATTATCTTATCGTCGTTATTATCGTTGTTATTATCATCTTTATTATCGTCGTTATTATCACCATTGTTTTTGTCGTTATCATTATTATCGTCATTATTTATTATCCTCATTATAATCATCGTTTTCATTATCATCATTATTATCATCGTCATGTTCTCGCTCTCAATATGTAAAACTAGTGACATCTCCTATTTTCTCCTTTCCTACTCTAACAAGTGTTATGTGATTTCATATTTATCACTTTTTACTTTGTTAGCATTGTGAGCCAGCTTGTCTGTCTTACGCTGGACGCTTATCTTGGTTGTTAAAATCATTCCATGATAGGCAAAAGCCAGGTTCTTGAGGTACCTAGGCCCCAAGCTATTCCTCCGTTAACTCTATTCGTCTCATTAAGAAATCAGTCACCAATAGAAACAACAACCCTGACATTGCACATCCGTTCGGCATGCAGGACTTTATGGCAAACCACTCTGATAGCTTTCCCTTGTGTTCTACACTACAACAAAAATTATTGTAGAACATTTTCACGAGATTAATCATCTTTTCTGGGATTCCATAGCACTGTAGTATCCACCATAGCCTTTACTGATGTATGCTATCAAAGTCCTTTTGAAAGTCTAAGTAGTTGATAGGAGCGTGAAATTATGTCTCTATACCTCAAGTCCATCAACATTTATAACACTGAATCCAGAATTTCATTATTTGATTTAAGTTTATCGAGACGATTATTTTTACAAAAATAAATCAAACCTGCAAAACTATGCATCTAAAGGCAAAGACTAAATCAGCTGTCTAACATCAAATCTAAAATTTCCCTTGTAGTACCTCTATATATGAGATAAACTTTTTTTCTATATTTCTCTTCTATTTCCTCTATGTAATAGGTTTGTAAAGATGGCAGCTGTGTGGAGGACACTAAACTGGGAAAATTTATGGATGGTATGTCAAATCTTAATTATAATTAAAATTACATCTATGCAGAATATTATTCTATTCTATATACTATATGTAGATGAAATGGTGTATGTTAATGTATGCTGGCCAAACTAGTCAATGAGTACTGACTAATTTCTGCATGTTTTCACTTTCAACCAAAATTTAATATTGCAACATCTAGCTGTTATAACATAAATATCAGTTTTAGTTTTGATGAATCTTTCAGCTCAGTATTTTTCACTGGGCTGTTTTTGTTAAACCACCCCCTTTTCACAAGTCGTTGTATATGCAAAGGGGCCAATAAATTCGGTTCTCACCAGTCTTTGCTGGATGTATATATGTATTTGTGCTTCTGTGTAACAGTAGGGTGTACTTAATATGACAAGTGGATAGCCTGTTATCGTAGTTGGGAAAAAACCTTATTTCAAACCACCGAGCATTGGGAGACAAATTACCTTCATCCGTCCATGGCACTGGTCCCAAATGAGCAAACTAAAAAAATAACTAATATAATAAATTATCTCTATATATTCCCTAACCTTGGAAGCTTTCAGAAGACAACAAATAAAGAAGTTCAAAGATGGAAAAACATTGAAAGGCATACAGTTTACTACATTAATGATTATAAATTTATGAATACTAAAAAAAGGGAAGAAGCTAATCTTAACCCTTCTTAATCAAATTGGAAAGGAGACTAGACATTGGGCCCTTGATCATCTTCAGAGACTCCTATTATTTCACAAAGAAAGAACAATGTGTGACACAAAAGATTTTCAACTGTAATGAAGGTCTGCAACTGGTAGCGAGTAGAGATGGACACTACTTTTACCAATAAATGATTCAAATGCAACAATAGTAAATTCTAAATTATTTACAATTGCTTTTTGTTATGTTTTACATAACAATTCTATCAGCAACTAAAATGGATATTCTCCCAATATCATAGACTAGTCCTTTTTAATCACATGTAAGACTTAGAGCAGCTGACCTAGTATCTTTTCGAGGTCTATTTTATGCTTCCTTCCTAAGTCAGTAGTATCATAGGCTCACATACCAATTTCAAATTCGTATATTGTTCAGAGTATATTCAAAATAAATAAAAAATTTGTGGACAATCCTGGAAATGGCATAGCTCATTTATTAAAGAACCAGAAGTTGAAGAGTTCAAATCTCAACCAATTTTATGCTTTATCGTTATTTTCCTGGGCAAGCTACTTCATTGCACTTGCCCTAGTGGAGTTAGCCAGAAATATGTACCAGTCAAATTTACTTCGAACACCATGTCCTGGGAGATAAACTATAATTATCCATGAGGGGCTTACCTGCCCCTATTATAGAGATGCTTTCCTAAATGATTTGTAAACCATCATTGAGCAAGCTACATAAGTGGTTTTACAGTGCTGTATGTATATAAATGTCACACTCTACTTCAATCAATGCAGTCTCCTATTGCACGGTGATGAATGGGAATAAGACATTTTGCTATATCTTTGATCCTAACTACGATAAAAAAATATCATGTTTTATGACAGAGACTTGTCCTTACGGCGACAGATCCAAATTTAAATTTGAGCGCGCAAAGATAACCTGTTCCAAAGCTGTCAAGATGTCATACTGCTCTTATGAAAAAGTACAAAAATACTGCTGTAGAAGCTGTGCAAAAGTCAAAAGACCAGGTATTCAAAATATAAATGCCGTTGTGACTATTCACATGACCAAGACAAAATTGATCTGGTTTCTTTACTGTGATTAGGGATTTATTTATAGAAATATTAATAAATATCCATATTATGGTCATACTGTAGTTTATAATTATTTTAAAATTTAATACAGTTATTGTACAAATCATCAGGTTATATTGGCGCCAGTGTTGCAGTGGTTAGAAGCGATGTCTTTCATGCGATAGATTGCAAGTTCTAACCAGCACAAGCCAGGGATTTTTTCCCGCGCCTTCCATAATAGGAAATTAGCCAGATATTTCTGCTTGAATATGAAAAACCATTTGCTGTGGAATGGTTTATTTTAAAAATTATCTTAAGGATGTAACAAGGCAATGTTGTACGGGCGACTGACATTTAATTATAAAGTAGCACCAAAACCATGCCTTTTTATGTTACCAAGATCATGATCGTTTTGCTAGATAGTTTTGCCTGTAAATTATAAATCAAATGCCTATCCAATGACCATTCAATGTACATTTTAGTTGTAACATTTCAGCTACATGTGCCGATATTCACTAGAATAGTTATCTTGAGACTATTTTACACATGTTAAATAAGTACATGGGGATATTTTAGGGCACATATGTCCTTATGAGGACAGAAAGGATCGCTTCATGGATGGGAAACAACATGGCTGCACTAACTTTCTAACAAGGAAAACACACTGGTGCAATTACCCCGACGTAAAGGGACCATGCTGCAACAAATGTTTATACATATACGGTAACACCATATTTTTATTAGTCCACTTGACTATAAGTATTATTGAGATATTCTTTGTTATTATTTATCCATTGAATTACCACCAACACCATCACCAATGCCAATGCCATCATTATCATCATTCTCACTATTATAGTGGATTTACATTATCCGATTTTTTCGGCTCCCACTCCGGCCACAGATAAATTGGAAGGTTATTTACACTATCCGTGTAAACTGCCTGAGTTGTTTGATTTTCATCTCAACTTTCTTATGTGTGATCTTTCAGGACATAATTTTCATACACGGATTCACTGTTAGTTTATTTAATCTCATTTATTATTTTGTCAGCTGTTGAAATTTTTTCATGCCGAACCATTCAGTCCTATTTCTAAATGTTTTTACTGTTTCATAATAAGTACTTTAGGCCTCTTTGGCCTTTCATGTTAATATCTGGCTTAGAGACTTCTTTGGCCTTTTGCTTATTTTTCTCCTTTTTAGTGTATGTTTGTTTTTAGCTTACCTGAGTTTATGCTCGGTAAGCTAAAAATCCGCCCATCCGTCCGTCCGATGTGAACATTTTCTTCAAACATTCTTGTCAAGAACCGCTTATCGCAGGGGTCTGCCATTTGGCAGATACTGTCGTAGGGATGCTCCCTTCTAGATATGTTCATGGTATCATCATCATCGCAGTTAGGGTAAGTAACTTCTGCCAATGTTAGTATTTTTTCTGAGAAAAACTTCTCAAGAACCACTTATTGCAGGAGTGTGCCATTTAGCAGGACATTGTCCTTTGGTTGGTCACTTCTAGATTTGTTCATGGTATTGTCATCGCAGCTAGGGGAGGTAACTTCTACCGATGTTCATATTTTTTCTTTAATAAAAACATCTCAAGAACCGCTTATCACAGAGGTCTGCCATTTGGCAAATATAGTCCTAGCGTTGGTCTCTTCTAGATTTGTTGTTTGCAAATTGTTTGCATTTGTTTTTTAAAAATCATCTCAATCACCATTTATCGCGGGGTCTGCTATTTGGTGGATCATGTCCTTAGGTTAGTATCTTTTAGATTTGTTCAGCATCTTGTCATGGGAAGAAAGGGTGTAATTCCTATCGACTTTTTAATTTGCAATTTTATTATGAATTTTTTCTTTTAATTTTCCTTATCTCCATGTCAGCTTGGTGCAAAGGTCTGCCATTTGTCAGATATTCAAATTTGTTTAGGGCGTCTCTGTTTTGGCAATTAGATTTGATTTTAGCCTAGGTTTCTCTCCTCCAATTTTGTATTTTTAGCTCACCTGAGCTTATGCTCGGTGAGGTTTTTCTGATCGGAGTTCTTCCGTCGTCCGTCCGTCTGTCCGTCCGATGTTAACATTTTCTTAAAAAATCTTCTCAAAAACCGCTTTTTGCAGATGTCTGCCATTTGGCAGATATTGTCATAGGGATGGTCTCTTCTAGATTTGTTCATGGTATTGTCATCGAAGCTAGGGGAAGTAACTTCTGCCGACGTTCGTATTTTTTCTTAAAAAATCTTCTCAAGAACAGCTTATCAGGAAGGTCTGTTATTTGGCCGATATTGTCCTTGGGATGGTCGCTTCTAGATTTGTTCATGGTATCGTCATCCCAGGTAGGGGAAGTAACTTCTGCCAATGTTCGTATTTTTTCTTAAAAAATCTTCTCAAGAACCGCTCATCGCAGAGGTCTGTTATTTGGCAGATGTTGTCCATGGAGTGGTCTCTTCTAGATGTGTTCATGGTATCATCATCGCAGCTAGGGGAAGTAACTTCTCCCGATGTTTGTATTTCTTCTTAAGAAAATCTCTTCAAGAACTGCTTATCGCAGAGGTCTGTTATTTGGCAGATATTGTTGTAGGGATGATGTCTTCTAGTTTTGTTCATGGTATTTTCATCACAGCTAGAGGAAGTAACTTCTGCCGATGTTTTTATATATTTATCAATCTTCTTCTTAAGAACCGCTTATCGCAGATGTCTGCCATTTGGCAGATATTGTCCATGGGATGGTCTCTTCTAGACTTGTTCACGGTATCGTCATCGCAGCTAAGGGAGGTAACTTTTGTCACTGTTCGTATTTTTTCTTAAAAATCATTTTTTTCAAGAACCGCTTATCACAGAGGTCTGTTATTTAGCAGATATTGTCCTTGAGATGGGCTCTTCTAGATTTGTTCAGGGTATCATCATCGCAGCTAGGGGAAGTAACTTCTCCCGATGTTTGTATTTTTTCTTAAGAAAATCTCTTCACGAACTGCTTATCGCAGAGGTCTGTTATTTGGCAGATATTGTCCTTGGGGTGGTCTATTCTAGATTTGTTCATGGTATCATCATCGGAGCTAGAGAAAGTAACTTCTGCCGATGTTCGTATTTTTTCTTAAAAATCTTCTTCTCAAGAACCGCTTATTGCCGAGGTCTTTGGCAGAGTATTGCAATGAGTATTGTTGAGTATCTGGCCTCTTGTCTTGTAGTATAATAATGGGCATTGTCAGATCCCTGTGGCCTCTTTGTCTTGTTTCGGTATTGTAAAGGGTATTATCGGGTCTCTTTGGCCTATTGTCTTGTTTAAGTATCGTAATGAGTATTGTCAGATCCCTTTGGCCTCTGTCTTGTTTTAGTTTCATAATGGGTATTGTTGGGTCTCTTTGGCCTCGTGTTTATTTTTATGTGAGTGTCGATAGTGACAGTTGTTCTGTAATTACCATAAATAAGTTATCTTTGAACTGTGTATCACTATTCACACTTCAGTATAATTAATCAATTCATAGCCCTTGTTTTAAAAGCGAGTCTCTTCAGTATGTAATTTGATTGTATTATCTGTATCTTATATGTACTGTAGTGTGGTTTTAACTCAGCAGGCAGGCATTATTTAAATGCAAAGCATTTATTCCACACTCTTGTAGACAACCCACTGTGTTATTTCTGCTAGTGGCAACCTGATACACAGTCTAGTTTGTATCATGCAAGAACCCAATAAATGTACAATACAGTAGTAGGATATTTGTTGCTCTATTATAAAGCAGTAAAATTCAATGAATAATTCTCGCAGTCAGGAATCTTTATGCTAGAACTGGACACATTTAGTAAGTAACCTTACTAGATACTATTTATGAATTGTATTTAAATGGTAATAATAACTGAAATTAGCCGATTGTGTTGATACGGCTTTTTGTCTTGTTTTAGTATTGTAATGGATATTGTCAGGTCTCTTTTGCCTCATGTCCTGTTTTAGTGTCATAATGGGTATTGTCGGGGCTCTTTGTCCTCTTGTCTTGTTTTAGTGTTATAATGGGTACTGTCGCATCTCTTTATCCTCTTGTCTTATTTCAGTATTGTAATGGGTATTGTCCGGTCTTTTTGGCCTCTTCTCTTGTTTCAGTATCGTTATGGGTATTGTCAGGTCTCTTTGGCCTTTTGTTTTTGATGTCAAGCAGTCTCCTTGTCTTTTCATTCTAATATCAAGATCGCCTCCTAGGCCTCATGTTTTGTTTTTTCTCTTTTTTCCAGGTGAGCATCTTGAGGCCTCTCGGGCCTTTTGTTTTGTGTTTTCATTTATTTTGCTACAGTTGTTTTCGCTTGAATTCAAGCATCTTAAGTGCTTTTTCATTCTACATTTTTTATTCTTTCTTTTTTTTTGGTTTTTTATAGGTTATTTTTTTAATAATCTGGTGAGCATATAGAAGCTCTGTTTGTATAGTTATTTTTTTTAATAGCCACATTGAGGCCACTTTGGTTTCTCGTGAGTAAAAGGTAGGTTTGCAATGGTGATATACACAATTACACATGCACCTGACTTTTGTCTCGATCCATTTCGATATTTGAAAGGAATCTGTATTGAATATTACTCTATAATACTAGTGTTTAATTGGCAATTATTTTGGCAGCTGGATGCAAAGACCAAAGTGGCTCTTTTCATGAAGATGGTACAACATACACTGTACAGGTTAAGAGTCGGACACATAGATGCTCGTGTTCCAAGAGCATAGAAATGTGTGAAGGTATTATTAGATATCCACTGTAAATGTTGACACTTTTTGATAAATATATTTTTCGGTAATTTTGGTAATTTTGAAATATTAAGCAATTAGTGGTGAAATCAAAGTATTTTGTATTAAATAATGGTAACAAATTAAAAGTACATCCTCTTTGAATAAAGCTTAGTGTTTCATGTAAACCTGTATATTTATTTCAATTTGATGGTTCATTTTTATTATGTTTGCAATTTATCATTCCAAACAGGTATTTTTCTAGATGAACTGAAAATTTCCAAAATTATCTCTCTTTACAAATCAGAAGTTTCAAATTATTTTACTAATTATGCACCAGTTTACTTTCACAATTTTCAAAAATCTTAGAAAAACTCTTCAACAGCTTTCTAATATTCTTTCTGAATAAAAATAACATTCTGTATAAAAAGCAATAAGGATTCCAAAAATTACATTCCACCTGCTTAGCACTTATGCAACTTATTGCAGATTACACTCATGCAAATGTCGCTGGAAATGTAGCTGTCATGGTTTTCATTGACCTCACAAAATCATTTGACACGATTGATCATAATATTTTCATGAAGTAATTACCATTACGGAATAGGGAGGGGGTGGGTCGCTTTCATGGGTCAAGGATTACCTCAGCAACCGCCAACAATTTGTTTCATTTGATGATGTTCATATTTTTATTTCCGTGTCTACTGAGTGCAAAGGTCTGCTTATTGGCAGATATTGTGTGCGTAGGTCTCATTCAGATTTGTTTAGGTCATCTCCGTTTAGGCAATTAGAGGTGATTTCAGACAAGGTTTATCCACTGATGTGTATTTTCTTGTTTCAGTATCTTAATTGGTATTTTCAGGTCTCATTGGCCTCTTGTTTTTGATATCAGGCAGTCTCCTTGTTGTCTTCTGGTTCTCATATTAAACTGGCTTCTATGGCCTCTTGTTTGGAATTTGTGCCCGTTAACATTCGTGCGATAAGGTACTGAGCACTGAGGTATTTTTATGGTAATTGAAGCATTTCATTGAGCGTGACAGTGAGGAACCGAAGCAGTAACATCGTTGCTGTCAAACTGTTAAAAAAAGACACCTGCAGGCTTATCGCAAAAATAGCACCCCCGTTGGAGATTTTTCTCCTGGATTGCATTCTAACGTGAACAGCGACGGATTGTATATAAAATAACAGCGGCAAAGTTCAATAGAACCTACACTGTGTCATAAAACTAGACACAACTGCTTTTGATTACAGAGTCATTTTTCATGATTAAATTTAATGGTTGCTTCCAGAAATGTGCATTGATCGTCCTGGTAACTTCCACGACAATAACAAAGCCGGCTGCAGCCATGTTAAGAACGGAAAATACCCATGCGATGAATACATGATGAAAGTTTGCTGTATTACTTGCAGGGCTATAAAAGGTAATTGCCACTGTGTTTGGTATTTAGAGTGTACCCGACAAGACACATCATTGAGTACTGACTAGGTTACCCCCATTTACGTCACGTTAATATAGAACACACTGCGAAAATCAGCCAATCAATTTATAGTCCACTCTTCTTATTACAGATATCTGTGTATATTGCTGGCATGATATACAGACTATAAATATCAGTGGTTCTAAAAAACGGTGTGAAATACGTAAATGCACAAAAGAAAGCTTGCCTCTGTAGCTCAGTTGGTAGAGCACCAGTCCGGTTATCTGGTGCTTATGTGTTTGTCTCCCATCAGGGGTAGAGGTTTTTTCTGTGCAAAATTCAGACACTGTAAAGAAATTCAGATGGTGTCTATCTATCAATAGATAACAGATATTCTCATTGGATATCACGAGTATTTTAAAATTGCTAGAAAACCATCTCGAGTGCTGAGCAAACTGTGGTTTATGAAACCCACAACGAATTATGAAGACACAGAAATGGGACCCACAGAGACCTGAATATAGTTACGTATTAATCCCCTCCAACAGATTGACATTCTAGTCCATAAGATCCGTCTGTGACTAAGATTACAGTATTACAGTGTTTATCAATAATGTAGAGTACAACCCCCCCCTCCCCTTACAGCATCATAGAGTTGAAACTGATCACTTAGGCATATTCATGAGTAAGGGTGGGTTAGCAGAGGCGATGATTACATGCACCTTATTATTAGCTCACCTGAGCTTATGCTCGGTGAGCTTTTCTGATCAGAGTTCGTCCGTCGTCCGTCCGTCCGTCCGTCCGTCCATCCGTCCATCCGTCCATCCGTCCATCCGTCCGATGTTAACATTTTCTTAAAAAATCTTCTTCTCAAAAACCGCTTATCGCAGAGGTCTGCCAT
>WURV02145649.1:0-18512 GCA_011762755.2 Epimenia babai
ACAGTTAGTCAACAAGGTGTTACCTTTGTATTTTCGTATTTACGACATGGCTAACACGGCAACCCACACCTCTACATATCCTGTATGATGTTTATATTACATAGATATTATACACATTTACTGACACTTGAAATGAATTAGTGAAGCTTTTTAACCAAAAAAATATAGTTACTGGACTAGACAGACCCACAAAATATCTTTCGTTAATTATGTTACTGACCACAGTGCACTTGAACCATGCTGGGAGATGGGGGGGGGGAGAACATCAACATTTTTCTAGACACCCCATTACGGTGGTACTTTTGAGGCAAACTGGCAACACATGGTAAAACCTTTTGATGTCGTTTTATGGCCCGATGTAGTTGAAATTCTATAATATAATATACGTCGTAAAATTTTCAATGCATTAAATAAAATAATTATTCATCGTTGCCTTCTCATTTCGTATTATGACGTCATACTGTAACAGCACCGTGAGGGAGAAGTCGTACGCGTACACCTACATAGGAGTCATGCCAACATGACTAATATATCACTAACAAAAGTACATTCTTTATCAAATGTAATGTCAGATTAACGCATATAATTTCACATTTTCTTCTCATATCAATGGGACTAAGTTTCTGTACGGTTGCAGAAATATTTTTGTGAATTAGTCACTAACAATGTAAATATACCTGCTGTTTAATCGTGGACCTGTTAAGATCATACTAAAATATGTCTGCCTAATGTAATAAATCACTTAATGTGAATACCTTGTTCACATATTGTACTTATGGACCAATAGAGAGAGCGTAGCGAATCACGTGATCATTCTGGGATCGTTTCACGCCGATCAACTTGAGAGAAATTTACCCATATCAATTGTTTTTAAAAAATCATTATCTTTACTGTATTACGACGCCTCATATTCAGAAAAAGCGAAAGACAGAAATATTACTGCGAATGGTCTTTTAATAGAATTAATTGACCGCGTATGAGGAACGGACTCTAGGCAATATAATAACTGGATTGTACTGTATTACATGAAGATAGATTTAGTGTATATCAACATAATGAGTATTGAGATAAGTAACGATGTTATGAATTTAGAGCATACACAACTGGAGATGAATGGCTAGAACTAGCATTGCCCAGGTCATACATATCAATACAATCACACGACCCTCCCCCCTCCCCCCAACCAACCCAGTTAAATAGGGTGCCCCGTTATATGGAGTGCATATCAATAAAAATTATATATATGCCCACCGTAGCTGACGCCTCGCACGTCCCAGATGTATCAAGAAAGGTTACCCTACAACAATTTATATACAGTAACTTGCTCGCTCACTATGTCAACTAGCGGCATAAATATTTTATGTATTATGCACACCCAACTAACAATCTACATAAAAAACGCATTGAGGACCACTAAGGCTAATTTGAATTTTTAGCTGTCGACTACACTTCTTGTTAAGTCTACTTATTGCTGACAGAAGTGCTCAATAATTGTTACGCAAAATATAAATACCGGGATTACTAAATCTGTCTGACATTTTCTCTTATGTACGTACTGGAAAATACTCTTAGATATATAAATACAATATATACATATTTTTAACTCATGGGTTTTTAACTCCCCTGAGCTTATGGTTGGTGAGCTTTCTGATTGGAGTTCGTTCATCGTCCGTCCCTCCGTCCGATGTTAACATAATCTTAAAAAATCTTCTCAAGAACCGCTTGTCGCAGAGGTCTATTATTTGACAGATATTATCCTTGGGTTGATCTCGAGATTTGTCCATGGTATTGTCATTGCAGGTGGGCGAGGTTAGGTAACTTATGCCGATGTTCGTTTTTTTTCCTTAAAAAATCTTTTAAAGAACTGCAGAATTCTGCCATTTGACAGATATTGTACTTGGGTTGGTTTTTTTCTAGGTTTGTCCATATTATCGTCCTCGCAGCAAGGGGAGGTAACATCTGCCAATGTTTGTATTTTTTCCTTAAAAAATTTTCTCAAGAACCGCTTATTGCAGACGTCTGCTATTTGGCAAATATTGTCCCTGGGTTGGTCTTATCTAGATTTGGTCATCATATTGTTATGACAGTAAGAAGAGGTATTTTTACTTGAAAAATCTTTTTCTTGTGAACCCTTCATCGTGCAGATATTGTCATTGGGTTAAGATCTTTAAGATTTATTCAGCATCATGGGAGCCAAGGGGGGTAATTTCTATAAATTTTTTTCATTTGAAAATCTCCATGTCCACTCAGTGCAAAGGTCTGCCATTTGGCAGATATTGTCCATGTAAGTCTCATTCAGATTTGTTGTCGGCATATCTGATTTCAGACAAGGTTTATCCCCAAATCTGTTTTCAGTATCTTAATGGGTATCTTCAGGTCTCTTTAGCCTCTTGTTTTGATGTCAGGCAGTCTCCTCGCTGTCTTGTCATTCTCTTCCTTGGCCTATTGTTTTGTCTTCTCTTTTTTCGAGTGAGCGTTCTTAGGCTGCTTTGGCCTCTTATTATGTAAAGTGTGAAGATACATAGGTTTTTTGCACCTGAGTGAAATTAAGTCACCTGTTCCAATTCCTTAACAATTTTTCATAAGAATATTGCTGAAATGACAATTCTCACTATTTTTACTTTTATGTGTGAATCCTCTGGTGAACTATTTCAGTCAAACTTGACCATTTATCCGTCCATTCATCCTTCCATTTATTTTTCAAATAAAAAACAGTGATCTTACAGAATTACTTCTTTACCGTTTATTGTCGAGCTTTGTTTGCCACTTGGCGGAAATTGTTCCTGTCACGGTGCCATTGTGATTCGTTACTTGTCATCTGCACCAAGTTTGGCAATAATTTATTACCTGAGGAAAGGGAGGTAATTTCTGATATTTTCAATCAAAAATCTTTTTATCCTGGTACTCCGCCATTTGGCAAAGATTGTTTCTGTCATGTTATTTGTTGAAGTATTTGTATTGTGTTAACTTTTGATAATCTTCTTCAAATAACTTTTTTTCTTGTTGAAAACTATTTGGTATAGAACTTTGCCATTTGGCAAAAGTCAGAGTATTAGTCATTGAAGAAACAAATACCTGGTAAATATCGTTGATTATTGATGTCTGCCACCACATACTCCTATGATCTGCGTATGCAATTGTTTCTACGCGGGGTAATTACCCGAGCAGTCACAAACACATTGCAGATTCTCGGATCATGTCACCTGATATATAGATGATAGAGTAGCTAGTTACACATCGACAATGTATGCTATCTTTGGCCTAAGTATTACCGTGTGTCGTTAGTCTCACGAGAAAGATGCAATAATCTATACGATCTGATTGGACTAATCTACCTTATCAAAAAAAAACAACTATCATTATACGGTTCTACTATTATATGCCACTTGTGTAATCTTTGATAGGCCTCTCTTTATGGTATCAATAATGCTGACAAGAATGTTTTAACTTGAATAACATAGCCAGCATTGATTTTTTAATGTAGTATATTACTGCATATATAATTGTTATTTGAGCAGACTTGATTTATAGTTTAACCACATCATCACCATTGGAGTGCCTCATGGTCAGCGCTAGAGGCCTACAAAATTTACAACACAGTAACAGCCTCTAAATTCCAATTTAATTTTAATAAAGCTACACATCTTAGTAATAATTCAAAAGCATTGCCAGGTCATAACTATATACTATATACGGTAGCAAATTGAAGTGACAATGGTATCAGTACTTTGTTAAATTATTTGGTTATTTTTTAACAAGGATCTTAAAATTCGGAATTTTCTAGAGATTTTTAGGCTCGCACAACCAGATTTTTTATCACACTTTTTTTCTGGTGATGCTTTTAAAATTTTGAGTTGTATGTTATATCGATATTCTGCTGGTTCAATGGTAACTAGAAAAGCATTGCGATTAATAAAGAGTACAGTATAGTGGATCATATGGTATATGATAGTTCGGGCGACGTTTTATAACATGCCAAAAAATGTAATAAAAAAAAAGAACATGATAGCTTCTCTATTCGAGGCAAGTTATGAGTATAGGACCCGAGGAACTATGTTACCATTCGTTTAAGGGGGGACTGTTAAAGTGTCCTGTAACATTCATGATTATCTTTCATGTTTGGGGAATGCAATTACCATGGAGACTAAATCACCTACTTGAAGATTATTGAATTAAAACACTCACTCTAAAACATTCAAAACATTTATTTTGAACATTTGAACAGCGCTTGAATATGTCATATGATTCACGTTTACTACCTTATATATTCTCTCCCCTACAAAGGACAGTGGCGAGTCATTATCCTCCAAGTCTCCCACCCTGACAAAACAACCAAATTGTATTCAGTTTTATTGCAATGATTTTAGAACTATTATTTGTTTCATCACAACAGAGTCATGGTCCAGCGTTAGAATTCCTCATAGCCAATAATTATAAATTTTTTTTCCAACTGTTTTACCTGCTTTAAACAATACTCGTGTTTATAGTGACTAATTTAGTTTAATTTATTTTTATCTTCACTGGCTCACTGAAATAGTCATCGAACGCCTGTCACGTCAGAAAATTCTGCGTTACCATACTCGATATAATGACAATAATTGGAAACATTAGACTTTTATTGGTGCTTCGTGTCCTCGTTATTAGCAGACGAAACTTTCACTAGTAGATGTGAATGCCGCTAAATGTCACTGAGCAGATATATGACCCTTTGATTAAAGTGAACACCATTCTCGCTCCAGTGATGTGTAATGATATTGATTCCTATTTAACTGGCTCGCTTTGAGCTGTAATGCGATGCATCTTTATCCCACCTCTCACTCTGCCGCGTATGCAGGCAACTGCAGGTTAGCCATAGTGCTGTATTGCTCCAAACGGCATTGTTTCCCTGAAGACGGTTTATAATATGATTTAATTACGTTTTTCGTGTGTAATTTGTCGTATTAGAGGACACTGTCATATGTCACAATGACTGAATTATGACGTGAGTAACCTGATGTCGGTGACATCACTGATGTCATATATGTTGGATGATATATGAATTAAGACGAAACATTACTACCCAAACAGCAATTGAAAGCAAAGAATTCAGTAACTCCGGGCTTCCACTGGTGCTTGAAGCAGAATGCCTTGCTGACAGTGCTGTGCCAGACAGGGCAATAAGGGGCGATTTCATTTTGGGATTCATATTCTTCTATGCCTTAGATGCACAAGGAAGGGTACCTGTAGCAAGCATTCATCTGTTGAACTGATTCATTGAGCAAGGTGAAATTTAACCAAAGTCACCCTAATGCAGTCATGGGGTAATTTAATGTTTTCTAAATACCGCCACTGGCCTCATATTTAAAAAGGTTAAATGTCTAATGACTAGTAAAAAACCGTTAAATATAGGGAAATATGTAGACCATGTAGAAACATTAAAAAAAAATATGAAAAGTCAACGTAAAATAACGACAGTTTTTGAAAATACATTCAGTACATTTTTTCTTTGAAAGAAGGATATCTTTTTCTAGCTGCCTTTACTCCTAGAGTGGTCTGCTCGCTTTACTCCTAGAGTGGTCTTGTGCTCCACCATCCGAGATTCTGAGCCTAATTTGTTTCTGTGGTTACGCAAGGAGTAGTTTTTTAATTTCATAATAATGGCGTGTCAGCGGAGAAGTGATGAAATCCGATTACATGCATGCATTGATAATGCGCATTTCTACGTTTACAACATTCTGACACGAAGAAACATCGTAATCGTTATTCGACGCTTCTATTTGTTATGCAAGCCGGGCATTAGGAAAATCCCGTAGAAACCCTTGACAATTGATGCACATATAAGGATGAAGATTAAAAGCGATTTGACACACCCATGACTTTTGTCACGTGTCATCGGTTATCGCTGAAACATCGTTATCGCTGCGATGGTGACAACCACGCTCAGCTAGATTATCAGACCAGCAGGTCAATGGGAAGTAACTGAGGAAATTCAATTATTGTCTTTTGGATTATCTCCCCTGATGCAAATTTGGATTATGGGTTCATTCAAAATTTATTTAGTAATTCTCTGTATTTCTCAATTTAGGAATACACCATTTATATTGCAGCAATACCATAAGTTATAGTATACAAAAATCGCATGTATACAGTCTGGCTTCAGTATCAACTGGCTAAAAGACCTAATATGGTGTCTTATAACTATAAGAATTTTATTTATAAAAAACATAACTTATCGTCCCACTACATTTTGCTTATACAAACTATGTTGTAACACAGCAGACTCCACCACACACTTAGAAAATTGCAGATGGTTAGACACAGATAATCCACCACCAACAACCAACATGTACACAATCAATAAAATTGTAACAGGACTTAAATTAATCTAAAACCGACAATTTAATCAAAATCCAACACCAAATTCTAATCTGTAAATAATTTCATCAAGATTAATCTAATATTCATCGCATGAACTGAAAATTAGGGCTACAGATTTTCTGTATGTAATTGTATTGTTTCTTAAATTACTTATGTCTTTAAATGAATAAAATGCCTATTATTAATTAATACAAATATTGTGTCGAAAATTACTGAATTTTAATTTCTATTCTAGATATTTGTTTTTATTATTCAAAATGGCAACTTGATTTCTATAAGTTGTTCACCTTTCAAAAATAATACTCTGTGATCAGTGACTTTTACTCCTTAACCCTCATCGCTCAAGAGAAAATGATGAGAAACCCAAGCAGAAAGGATGTATTTTTCCCCTACAACCACAAAAAACTTGATAATTTATATATTTACATAGTGAAGTATTAAAACACTAACTACAAATAAATTTTATTTTAGAGCTTTTAGTGTTCAAGTGCATCTTTCAAATGGATTTTCATTAATCCCCACTCACTGACGACTCATACATAATATTTTCTTTGGACAACAGTGTTAGATATTTTGCGGTAGTATAATTCGATTACATAATAGATAAAAACCCATGTTATAAACCACTGTGTCTATTTAATTTGCAGGATTTGCTCGTCCCATGTATCCATTACCTCCCCCTGGTCAGTTTCCCCATCCCATGTATAGTCCCACCTTCACAGATGTCCAATGGTGAGTAATAGTCAAGTACTGTCTAACACTCGGTAATAGCCAACCATGCCATAGACAATTGTAGTACCTCATCCATGCATTTTGTAGCAATGTTTACGATACAATAAGTGTTTAAAATATTTGATCAATTTACCCTACAGACTGAACACTATTGCTTACAGTTGTTTTACATAAATGGACATTTGTTTACAACGATGCCTTTTCCAAATTCAACCTTTATCATCGTTTCATGTAACATTGCTGTACACGCACTTGCTGTCGCCCCATCCACAGGCCAGTGTCACCGAGTCTGTCATCGAGTGCCTTAGGTAGTCCATACCCACCATTAATATCATCTCCGTCATTACAACGATTCAGCCCGCATCTATTACCCCCACCGCACCATATCCACCCTCGCTCTGGGTTTTCGCACCATGCCATTGTCACGCCCGGCCCGCGTCAGGAGGTCATAGGTCCGGCTCATCACATGAATCAAGAAAACAACGCGTAAGTCACTGTGACCTGTACTAACCTTCGCATCGCTATCTATCAGTATTGTATGTCTAATTTTTATAGTGAAAATACACCAGAAATACCTAAATCATCCGCACCCCCTGATTTCTCATCAGTCAGTACCAATCTTGTCTTCTGTGGCCGACAGATACTATGAGACCTCAGATATGAGGCTCAGGTATCATGAAATGTGCCTGTTGACATCCTCAGTTATTGCTAGTACTCATTTGTTCTACATACAGAGGGATGACACTGCTTAGTTGTCAAATATCAATTATCAATTGTAAACTTGCGATTGCATTTTTATTCTATTTTACTCCATGTAAAACTTTATTTTCGTAACACATTGTACAAAAGGGTTTACTGTATTTAAAATCAAATACACTTTATGCCCTTTTAATTGAAGATATCAAGATATTTCCATATTTGTCTTCAGCTTTGTTGATAACTTCTCTCTCCAAGTTTTAATCCGGTGTTTTCCCCATTTATGGGGGTGGCCGGATGCACCTTGTGTCAGTGGCAATCTTTTTTACTGCAGCACCCCATTTTGCTCGGTGCATCGCGTCATCCACAGATAAACCGACTTTCTTGCTCTCTGTTTCCACTTGCCTCATCCACTTTTTTCTCAATCATCCCCGCTCCTACCTTGGCCATGAACGTGAAATTCCGCCTTTCGCAGAACATGTTCATCCTCTCTCCTCACTCCATACCCATACAACGCACCGCATTTGCCTCTGCCATTTGGTCGATTGTTTCCCTCAGTCCCAGTAGATTGTGAGATCTTCATTTTTTTATCCGTCCATTAGTTTTACGCCACACATTGGCCTCACCATTGCTCCCTCTCTCTCTGTTCGCCTCTAAGCGACCATCTCATTTTTTTCCCAAACACCATGCGTCATTCTCATATAACATTGCAGGTCTCGCACAAACTCCGGTAAACAATACCTTTCATCTTTAATGAGAATCTCCTCCCATTATGCAACTGCCCGCACTCTCGAAATTTTACCCACCTCATTCTTGTTTTCGCTGTTACTGCTGCGTCACATCCCCCACTTGCCTTTATTCTATCTCCCAGATAGCAGAATCCTTTGAACGTTTCCGCTTCATCGCACAACCTTTTTGCCTGCTCTGTTTGTGTATTTCAATTTATGCATTTTGAAAAAGCAAAATCTTTCGCCAAAATGGGTTCACCCACTTTTGCTCATCTAGCATGAATCCACTTCCGACATTTTGTACATAAAACATAGTTAGCCTTCACCCTTTTATCACACATGCCACATGGGTCCACTCTACTCACAGATACCTCCCCTACTTTTCCACTAACCACCATTTCCCATTTGTGTCTTTGCAAGGTTTACCTTTAGTCCCTTTTTCTCAAACACCTTCTTCCATTTTCTGAACTTTTCCCTTGGGCCTTCTATTGTCTCCTCACCAAAACCAGATCATCTGCATACAGCAATTCTCTCATTACCTCCTCTCTCACCCCTTCCATAACTACGTCTGCCACAATTGCAAACAACATTGGTGACAACACTGATCCCTGGTGAGCCCCAACCCCCACCTCGAACTCTGACAACTCTGTATCAACTCGAACTTTCTTCCATTTTGTCCAAGACCTTTGTCTTTAACCACCGCCTGTATAGTGAATGACTTGCTGTTAATAGCATACATCTTACTAGAATAATAAATGTTGAAAATTTTCCTGCCTTATTTATCCATGATAATATATTCCTATCAAAATATCCCATTAGAACGAGCTATGTTTATAGAAATGCACTGAACTATACAAACTAGGCTGTGTATATACGACAAACTTGGGAGGTACTATTTCATTCGCATAAATTTGATGTTTGCATAAAATTTTTAATGCGGAATGTTGCAGACGACACTCATTGAATCCTCACTCGAATTCACCGACCCACAAGATGTCATTAGCCGAGAAAAAGAGAAATCACATAAAGAAGCCACTAAATGCATTCATGCTCTTCATGAAGGCAATGCGGGCTGAGGTCGTGGCGGAATGTACACTAAAAGAGTCGGCAGCCATCAATCAAATCCTCGGCAGGAAGGTGAGACTTCTCTACTTCTTTCAGCGTCGTCTCAGCCGTGTTAAAACTGGAAAAGGCGAAGTTTTTATGCCTGTTTATTAATCGTAGTGAATTTCATTGCAACAGTGTTGCCGCCCCCTTATACGCTGATGAAATCATATATAATATCTCCTCATTATACCATTGATTGTAGAACTTTAAGCCAGAAATTATCACTTGGTTGGTCGTATTCACATCAGTTTGAAGGTGTCATCATCTGAACAGTGGGAGGTAACTCCTCACCAAGTTTCTGCATATTATCGAAATTGTTTTCTAAACATTTGTGAAACTGCGATAGGGAACGTACTGATCGCCTTCAGACTATTCAAGGTTTAATCTTATAAAAGGATGTTTTAAGATATGTTTTTTCTTCAAAATGTTGATGTATTTGCGACTTGGCAGAACTTTAGGTATTTGCTACTTGGCAGAACTATAGATATTTGCTACTTAGCAGAACTTTAGGTCCTTGCTACTTTGAAGAACTTTGGGTATTTGCTACTTGGCAGAACTTTAGGTATTTGCTACTTGGCAGAACTTGAGGTCCTTGGTACTTGGCAAGACTTTAGGCATTTGCTACTTGGCACAATTTAGGTATTTGCCACTTGGCAGAACTTTGTCTTTGCTACTTGGCAGAACTTTGTCTTTGCTACTTGGCAGAACTTTGTCTTTGCTACTTGGCAGAGCTTTGTCCTTCTTACTCGGCAGAACTTTAGGTCTTTGCTTACTACTGCAGAACTTATTTGTCCCGATAGGATACGATGAACATAGCCAGTTAATCTATTCCTCCTCCCAAATTATCCAGTCAGCTTTTTGGTCTTTTATTTTTAGACTTTGATTATTCAGGTGAGCATCTTAGGACTTCTTTGGTCTTATGTAATCTTATGGTTTATGTTATGTTAGGTTATGTTAACTTATGAATACTTAATTTATTATTTAACATGTATGGATTACTGATTCTGGTTGTTTGTGGTTTCAGTGGCATGCATTGGACCGAGCAGAGCAGGCCAAATATTACGAAATGGCTCGGAAAGAGAAGGAGCTGCATGCTCAACTTTACCCTGGCTGGAGCGCTCGTGATAACTATGCAATCCATGCCAAAAAGAAACGCCGGAAAAAGGAGCAGGTGCCAGAAAACAGAGGTATGGCACTTGGTTCTTGATGACTGTTCTGTTATAACTTGTCTCGATTGTGTTCTGCTTATTGCCAATATATAATTATGTCTGGTAAATTGTTTAATTTAGGCTATTAGTAATTTATCTCTGGTCAATGATGACTTATGTTAGCCTATACATAGCCACCCTTGTACTTACAAGTTGTCGATGGTTATTGTTAGCTCGGTGAGCTTTTCTGATCGGAGTTTGTCCGTTGTCCGTCCATCCACCCATCTGATGTTAACATTTTCTCATATAGAGCCATTCTTATAGCCAATATTCGTATATTTTCTTAAAAAATCTTTTCAAGAACCGCTTATCACAGAGGTCTACTATTTGGCAAATATTGTCCTTGGGTTGGTTTCCTCTAGATTTGTTGATGGTATCAGCATCACAGCTAGTGGGAACTTTTGCCGATGTTCGTATTTCTTCTTTAAAAATCTTATCAAGAACGGCTTATCGCAGAGGTCTGCCATTTGGCAGATATTGTCCTAGGGTTGGTCTCTTCTAGATTTGTTCATGGTATTGTCATCGCAGCTATGGGAAGTAACTTCTGCCAATATTCGTATATTTTCTTAAAAAACCTTTTCAAGAACCGCTTATCGCAGAGGTCTGCCATTTGACAGATATTGTCCTAGGGTTGGTCTCTTCTAGATTTGTCAATGGTATTGTCATCGCAGCTAGGAGATATAACGTCTGCCGATCTTCGTATTTTCCTTTTAAAATCTTCATCTCAAGAACCGCTTATCCCATTTGGCAGATATTGTCCTTGGGTTAGTATCTTTCAGATTTGTTCAACATCTCATCATGAGAGCAAAGGGGGGTAACTTATCGACTTTTTATTTTAAAATCTCCATCTCCGCTTAGTGCGAAGGTCTGCCATTTTGCAGATATAGTCTGTGTAGGTCTCATTCAGATTTGCTAAGAGCATCTCTCTTCAGGCAATCAGATGTGATTTCTGCTTGGGGTTTTTCCACAAATCTGTATTTTCTTGTTTCAGTATCATAATGCGTATTTCCAGGTTTCTTTGGCCTCTTGTTTTTGATGTCAGGCAGTCTCCTTGTTGTCTTCTCATTCTAATATCAAGATAGCCTCTTTGGCCTCTTGTTAATTTGTATATGAAAATATTGTTAATACTAAGACAATGAAACTAATTAAGGACATTAAATAAAATATACAAATAATTTTTACTATAAAAAAATATAAGATTGTATTATAGTTTATGGTAACTTTTCTCTAGTTGTTAGTAATCAGTATATGTTTTTTGGTAATTTGTGTTTGGTCATTTGTAATATTCAGCTGTGTTTAGCTAATGCTTTTTAAATTTTTGCCTAGACAGACTTTTCACTGTTTGATTTATCAGGAAAAGTTTATCCCCAAAACATTGCAGTTGCCGAAATTTTTGTTTCATTTTGTATGTGACAAAGACGTTGCTCAAGCGCCAGTCATGTTGTTAAGTTTGTCGTGTTGTGTATGATCAGAGTTACAGAGGGGAGAACTCGGAGAATGCGCATCGCTTATGTCAAGTCATGTGATTGCAGGTGACTGCACAACGCCAAAAAAATGTCGCGCTCGATACGGACTCGACCAGCAAACACAATGGTGCAAACCCTGCAGGTGAGAGCGGCGTTTGTGTATGCTTCGCGTCACGCTGTGCAATTCGATTTTAATCTGTATGTTGTGCTGGAGGTTTTGCATATAATGCTTGTTTTATCGAGCAACTGGAGTTAGGTCATGTGTCCAAGTGGCCTATATCATGTGGCTGAGTGGCCAATGCCAGCCAAGTTGCATGTAGTATCTCATTTCTCTGACCTGGACAAGTGGCTTATATCATATGGCTGAGTGGCCAATATCTGGCCATTTGGCATGTAGTATCTCACTGCTTTGTGGCCTATGAGACGAGGTCAAGTGGCCTATATCATATGGCTGAGTGGCCAATGTCTGGCCATGAGGCATGTAGTATATCATTGCTTGGTGGCCTATGTGACCAGGTCAAGTGGCCTATATCATATGGTTAGTGGCCAATGTCTGGCCATGAGGCATGTAGTATCTCATTGCTTTGTGGCCTATGTGACCAGGTCAAGTGGCCTATATCATATTGTTGAGTGGCACATATAATGTGAGTGAGTGGCTTGTCACCCGGCTGAGTGCCCCATATTTTTCACCTCGATTTTCTATAGTATTTCTGGTTGATTTGCTTCATGCAGCTGAGTGGCTGATATCGTTTGGTTCAGTTGCCTATAAAATATGGATGAATGCATAACATGACTCACTAGCCTATGTCACATGACTCAGTGGCCTAGTGTCATTTTGAATGAACTCATCACTTTCATTACCCACTCTATTATCGTTGTTCGTCGTAAAAATCGTTGGACACAGGTATATTTTATGGTGTGATAGTTGTAGGACAGATGACAACTATCAATTTCACGATATTTCCCGTACAGCTTTTGTGAACCATTCTTGATTCGACATTGAAACGCCCATCTACCAGAGTTACTTTTAAATTCATTACGCGATTACAGTTGCCGAGACAGAGAGAGAGAGAGAGAGCGATAGAGAAGGACAGAGAGAGCTACACGATGGCTTCTATGTTCTTAATCTTTCAGATCTCAGAACGACATTAAAGATGAACATCTCAATGCCGATTTATCTATGACATCACACTCTGGGGAGCAAACTTAAAGCAGACGCGTATATATCTGTAAGCTGTCACTGCTTCCCCTCAGCATGTGTTTGTTGCTCGTCAGTTTGTCAGCAATGTTTGCTTCCATTGTTCTGCAATGCAACCACACACTTACCCACACTGTCTTATCCATTAGTTACATTGTTCTGAAATATATCTGATCAAAATTTGAATATACTTAAACCCGAATCTTATATGCATACAACATTTTGGTTTTTGATCTATTTTGAATTTTGGATTTTGAATTGTTTTTTGTGCATTGAAAAATGTAATTATACATGTGCATGGAGTTTTATCAATTGTAACAAGTCAACTAGTATTTAATTGCATAAAATATCAGGGTGTTTATAATGCAGCGAACAATAATTACTTCATGGCATGATATTTGTGTAAATGCATGACAATTTGATGCACATCATATAATTTTGTTGGACACAAATTTCTCTCACAATTAATACTAATTGCATTTGATTAGACACCCTGGATGTTGTGGAGACCGTGGGTGGTTCACATTGTTGTTGCTTTGGGCAAGGCTCCGCAGTAATATGTCGTACTGATGGCTTTTGCTTGATATTTAACGCTTGCGTATGAGGGAGATCCCTATCTCATCGCGTTCCGACGCCTCACCTACGATGGCTTACGATAATGGTGCTATAATCGTTGCTGCTAGAATCGCTAATAAAAGCTTTAGTCACACACTAAACTATGTAGATATGAGTTGCAATTAACAGCGTTGTGAGTATTTTAAGCATTGTCACTGTTGTACGTGCATTCATTGGCTTGTGGCTATGGATCTGCATGTCAGCTTATCGTCCGTCCATCCGTTCATCCGTGGTTGTCATGGAGTCAGTGTTGCATCAGTGCCTTCCTATTACATAGTGTTTTTTTCTAGTTTCCTGCATCACACTTATATGCATGAAATTCTAGTCAAAGATGTTTGGTATTAATGTGTATAATCGTAAGTGGTGGTAGTGACATTGGTGATGATAATGGTGATGACAAGGTGCTGACGATGATGATGGTGGTGGTGGTGGTGGTGGTGAGATGAAGCGCGATGGTTGGGGTGATAGTGAGGGGTGTGATAGTGGTGATGATGATGGTGGTGGCGCTGATCCCATTAAGCATATTTAGCCTCTCAAATCATTGTTAGAATATTACATGTGTACAATGCGTTTAAAATAATTCCTCCTTTATATTTTATAATAATACTATTATATCTTACTAGTTCTTCTATGTTATAAATAATGAGTCAAATTTACAAACACAAATAGAACTGGCCAATTGCAATGAGCCATGTCTTTGGGTGCTTCACACTCATCTTATTGCTGAGTATTGACCTAAAATGTAGGTGTATTTGTATTAATGTACGGTATTATTCTAATATGCTTTCAAATATTATTCATCGTGGGTCTCATTTATGGATTAATATAATAACTTTAATTTCATCACAGTTGGACTGGACTCAACCAAAGTTAAAGTTTTAGTCTATAACTGTCTGTAACTGAATCATTGTCACATCTGTCACTAAATTGTGTTTGCTGCGTCGATTGGCTTTCTGATCAGCCAGTTGATCATCCATTGCTATTCAGGCAGCAGTTAAATCGCTGTCACGTACCAGGTTTGTTTATTTGATTTGGTGACAGTCGCAATTACAAGGTGTCAATAATGTAGCGGTTAGAGAGCCAGAACTCGCACATATCAAGAATTTTTCCTTCACCTTGCGCTCTATGAAATAGTTTTCATGTTGGAATATTGCAGGATTATTTCATTGCTGTAGGTTACTTTAAATTAAAATTCCCCTTACATTCACTACCACAAACAAAGTAGCTCTAAAATCTTGCCTTTTTCTGGTAGCAGGTGTGTTGTTTATCTGTTCTGCTTTACCCCACAGATAGCACGCAGATCAGATATTTGACAAGCTTTTCAGTAAAAAGTGCGGTTGATTATGCTTAGTGTTACATCTGCACTTCAGGAGGAAAAAGAAGTGTATTCGTTACATGCTGGGGGAGGACGGGGTCAGCTCAGACTGCGATGATGACTTCTCAGCGACCGATTCGCTTCACGACTGCGACTCGGACTCTAATCGTGGCAGCCCAGTACCTCTGTGCCAAATCACAAACAAAATATACGACACTGGCGCTTGTAAAGATGAATACTCAAGTAGTCGCACCACGCCGTCACCTGACCTCGGCGTTCAGCCACTGTCACCTTGTCTTCTGGATAGTTCCCCTCCACCTGTTGACGAGAACACATTGAAATGACGCGACTTGAAATTGCGGCTTCTACATAATGCAGCGAGAGCTTTCATCGGAGGTAACTGCAATTACCAGACATCTTGATCGCAGCTAGCGGATGTTGTCTGAAATTGCAGTTCTCATTTGCAGTTTCAGCTGTTGTCTGCTATGTCGGCTGTCATCTGCAATTTTGACTGTTGCCTGCAATCTCGGCTGTCGTCTACAGTCACGGTTGTCGTCTGCTTCGAGTAGATCACTCCTCATCGCTGGTAGATGGAAAGTTTGACATTATCGGTGATTCACTTGCATAACCCATCATATTCTGCCTGATCAATACGCGGGCTGTTTATTTCATAGAAAATTTATCCGTATCATGCGGAAATTTGATAATGCCTACATACAGTATAAGTAAATGCAACTTCTTTGCAGATTACAGGTTCTTCATAACATCGTACCAACCACTGTGGAAGCTGTTGAATCCTAATTGCATTGTTAAAATTCTCAACCATGTACATTCTATTCTAATGGCTAATCATCCTTTGCTCAATTTTCAGCAAACTATCCTAACTTAAATATTATTGCATGTTTCATCACTCCACAAAATGCATTCGAAGAACATTGTAAAAATTTCAAGCACCCAGGCATGTTTGTTTTCAATATTTTAAAGTGCCCTCCTGAGGGCGCGAGATGATCTCATAAAATTTCATTAGAACACTTACTACGGAAGTAAGGAGACATATGATGAATGATTTATCAGCCATGGTCTTCACGGTCAATTATACTTAGCCCTTGAATCGCCTCTTTTAATTTTGCCATAGATTAAATACGTAGTATGAAATCTTTACATTAACTACATAAAAATTATTAATATCCTGTACTGATGTCTATTTCAACAATGCATATGAAATGGCTTGGAAATGCCAGTTTTTTGAGGATGTTTTTTTGGTCTATTTTGGTTTTTAAAGTTCACGGATAAATCCAATGGCGAAAATAAGTAAAAAATTTTTTCCTCTTTATTGACTGGTGGACAAGTCTTGTTACAAGCGTCACCAAGGCGCCATAGTTCTAACTGAGCCTGCGTACCCATCGCACTCAACTCTTACGTTAATCTCAAGCAACACGAAACTTTTGGTTTGAGGCTACATTCAGGAAAATAAAGGAAATAAAAGCGCAACATACACTTGTTGACTGCGGCCCAGTTTATTTGTGTAAGTATTTATAAATCTCCTTAAGCTACAAAATATGGATTATACACGGGCTGTACACACAGCTATAGAATTACAAATTCGCTTATCTCGTATAAACTGATTTTTAACAGAGTAAATGTAGTCACTTACCTTCAGGCTGCTTGTAACCTCTTTAATTACACACTAGCCGTACTTCTGGCTGCACTTTCCCAACTCTTACGTGATTAATAACTTATCTTACACGGCATCTGTCTGGTAATCAGACACAATAATTATAATTCATTTATATTGACATTTTGTATATTTTCTTACACATTTATTTTCATCTATTAATTTACACTGATCTCTATGAATTATCTCTCATTACATCGTTAAATATTTCATAAAAGGCATTTAATTTCACCACTGTAATGAGTGTACTGGTGAAAACTGCCCTGTGATCATACTGTTTACAATGTATATAAGGATTTCGTGTTTGAATAGAAAATATTGAATTTTATGTGCGATAGGGTACGTGAAATTATTCATTGTTAAATAAAATAGTATTACAGTGGTTAAGTTAAGATGAATGTAATACCAGTGTTAATAGATTTTTTATTGCGATAGGAAGTTTGGGTTTGTGTATTAAAATCTATGTCTAGAATTTCTGTTATGTAAATTTAGTGCTATGTTAAACCACCCTTGTCTGATGTACCCCGGAGTGTTGCTACCGTTGACATGACCTGTGAACGTCACGCTAGCCTTTCATTGCCTCGCAAGAGCAGTTCAGTATGATACAGCAATCACACATAAAATTCTTCTCTTCAATGGTTTTGTATATTCAATGAACAAAGTTGAGTGATTGAACATCAAATTCAAGAACCATAACCCATTTAGTCAACACTTGCGAAATCTTGGGATGAATAGAGTGATGTATAATAGAGAGGGAAACGAATAAGTGTCTGGCGTTATTCAGTTATTGAAACACTTGATGCCTACGCTTTAATGTATGGATAGGCTGGTGTTAATCAATTGTCTACGCTATTATTTGCACTAGTATATTAAACTGAGGTAAGACCGATTTACTTAGTGGAGAAATCAGTGGAGCGCAAGCCCCCAAGTCTGCAGACAGTTGGTTCATTCATGTCACTCTTGATGAAATCGAATCATTCTAACTTACATGTTTATGTTTGACAGTTAAACGATTCAACTGTTTGATGTTAAACAGTTTTACTTCGCGCGTGTACTTAGCCCAGTGGTTCATGAATGACAGCGGAAAATTACACAGAACTTTACCGTGAGTAGGGTTAGCGTAGTGCTTTACAAATGACAGCGGAAAATTACGCAAAACTTTGAAGTGAGTAGGGTTAGCCGTAGTGGTCCATGAATGACAGTGGAAAATTCGTCGTCGTCGTGCTGTGGCCTGTCAGATGCTGACGTTGCCGGCCATGTCGTGCCATTCTTCTTGCTGACTGGCTGTCTTGATTTTGTCGATGCCTGTTTGGTTTAGATGGCGGCTTAATTCATCAATGTAGGTCCTTCTCTGTCTTCCTCTTGATCTTTTCCCATCGATACGTCCTGTCATCACCAGTTGTTCAAATCCCTTC
>WURV02145660.1:2049-18509 GCA_011762755.2 Epimenia babai
TTCTCTGTATCGGTGATGGTTCTCTGTATTGGTGATGGTTCTTTGTATTGGTGATGGTTCTCTGTATTGGTAATTGTTCTCTGTATCGGTGATCGTTCTCTGTATTGGTGATTGTTCTCTGTATCGGTGATCGTTCTCTGTATCGGTGATGGTTCTCTGTATTGGTGATGGTTCTTTGTATTGGTGATGGTTCTCTGTATTGGTGATTGTTCTCTGTATCGGTGATGGTTCTCTGTATCGGTGATGGTTCTCTGTATCGGTGATTGTTCTCTGTATTGGTGATTGTTTCTCTGTATCGGTAATTGTTCTCTGTATCGGTGATCGTTCTCTGTATCGGTGATGGTTCTCTGTATCGGTGATGGTTCTCTGTATCGGTGATGGTTCTCTGTATTGGTGATGGTTCTTTGTATTGGTGATTGTTCTCTGTATCGGTGATTGTTCTCTGTATCGGTGATTGTTTCTCTGTATCGGTAATTGTTCTCTGTATTGGTGATTGTTCTCTGTATTGGTGATTGTTCTCTGTATTGGTGATTGTTCTCTGTATTGGTAACGGTTCTTTGTTTTTGTGGTAGTTCTCATTTCTTGTAACATTCCTCCATGTTTGGAAAGTTTTCTTTATTGGCTACAGATCTCCACATTTCGAGACAGTTCCCTCTATCGGCGACACTTGTATGTATTGGTGACAGTTCTATGTATTAGTGACAGTTCTATGTATTAGTGACAGTTTTATGTATTGGTCACAGTTCTATGTATTGGTCACAGTTCTCGAATGCCAAATGTCGACATGGGTGTACCGCACGGAACGCACTCTGTACGAGACAGGTGGCGTCAACTATTCGGGTACTGCTATTATGACGTTACCACGCGACCTCTCGGTAATGTCACTAGAATGGCCATCACGGGTCAAGGTCACCCAGGGGACCCTGCGAAAGTGCTTCCCCCTCTGCTACATCAGAGGTGCGTGATTCAGTCGTCAATTATCCGTAGTCCTGTTTCATTATTGTTTTTATTGAAAAGTCTAGCGCAAATTATTCTACAGTTTTTGAATGAATCGGGGGTAATTGTAATATTATTAATTATTCAAACGCCATGTAAAGGCACAATTCATTTAAATATGTTCCGATGTGGTAGCAGACACTTTAGCCATTGTCACAAGTACACCTAGGGTTAATGCATTCAGTAAACGTTTTAATTTCTCAATTTCTGTGCAAATTTTTGCATTTTTTGTTTAGTTTACCAACCCTGGATTTTTATGCGTTTCTTTTCAATTGGGGAGCTATATTGATAGTTCACTGTTAGATTTTGTTGATTATGCCCGACCTCCATTTATTAGCTCACCTGAGCTTGTGCTTGGTGAGTTTTTCTGATGGGATGTTGTCCATCATCCGTCCATCTGATGTTAATGTTTTCTTTGAAAATCTTCTCAAATACCATTTATCGCAGGGCTTTGCCATTTGGCAGCTATTCACCTCGTAGATTTGTTCAGCTTATCATCTGACGAAGGGGAAGTAATTTCTACGTTCACTTAGAAAATCTTATTTTCAAGAAACGCTTGTCGCACAGCTCTGCAACTTCACAGATATCTTCCTTTGGTTGGTTTCCTTTAGATTTGTCATATTTGACATATCATCATCGGACCAAAGGGAGGTAATTTTTGCCAGTGTTTGTAATGTTACTTAAAAAAATTTTCTCAACAAGCTTAAATTTTCTAAATGTTTTTCATGTTCCAGAAGAATGTTTTTAGGCTTTCTTTGGCCTCTTGTTTTAATATCTGAATGTCTAAGACCTTTTTGGCCTTTTGTTTTTTTCCTTTTTTAGTTTTTGTGTTCTTTTCATATATATTAAAAAGACTTTTTTAAGTTTTCACTCATTAAAGCACATCAAGTGCTTATTTTTTATTCTTTTATTTTTCTTGTTAATTTTTTTTCCAATTGTCAGGTAAGCTTTTTAGGCCTCTCTGACCTCTCATTTGTTGGATATACGTACAGATTGCGCCCAACAAACAATACTTGATAGAAACTTGAACTTGTGTTTATTATAATCTTGGCTATCTTATAAGTTTCTTTTTATGTATTTTTTGATTGGTTACCATGGCATAATACACATGAAAGCGGGAGTGATAACACCGTGATTCATTAATGTTTTGACATAGTTTTGATGGATCATGTGGCAGGTCGAGCATGATCTCTTATATTAGATGTATCGGGCAAGTAGTTCAATAATTTTGCTGTTGCCAGTTACAGAGCCACATTGCCCAATAACTCGAATTTGACAAACTAGGTGAGCCGTGCTAGTGGTACGGGGGTAGCAGACGACTTTTACTGTAAGAAGTGGCGAGAGATCAAATCTCTCAGAGAACAGATGTTTTCCCATGCCTTATACTCCGTACACTTATCGGAATTTTTATACTTGAATATTGATTTGTACATTGATTTGTACTGAAGTGATTATGGTAATTTTCATGAGAGTAAAACGGGGCAATAAATATTGCAGATGTCACTAACTTTCACCTCCATTCACAAAGTAGCCTTAAAACCTCACTTTTCCCCTATTTTGCTCATTTGGTCATATAACGGTCAAGACACGACATCATGTACCTGTAACCCCCAATTTACCGCCCCTCCACCCCAATCCAGGCGACTCCGCCGACATGCTGTCTCTACGACCCTCCCAGCCCCAACCGACATTCGCCGGCTACCGTCACCCTTACTGGAACGTACACTTTGTGAATGCACCTGGGTTCCCATACCCCGAAGATGGCTTACCTACATCATCCATCCTCCAGTGTTTCTGGAATATTATCTTAAAATTCCTGCCAAAGGTAAACAGTAAACATCGATATTGTCATACATGAAGTTAAAACTGAAACTTTCCTACCAAGAGGTCATGTGATCGATGCATTGAATAACAATATATATTATATATATATATATATATATATACTGTATGTTGTAAGTATGATGTTTACCTGCATGGATTGTGTATCATCCACAGTATATCAGGTATATTAGTATATTGTGTTGAATAGATAAATAGATAAATTCCATTATATGAACTGTCCAGGATGGGTTTATTGATTTATTAATAGTCACTTCTGGTTGGTCTCATTATTTTTGTGAATTAAAAGAGGCATTCCACAATTCAAGCGAGGTTTTTTAATCAGCGACTTTTCAAGAAGGTCACTGGCGTGTGGCAGACATTTGTCATTTGTCTGGTGACAGGAAAGATCTATGATATCTCAAACGATGTCAGTTATATATGTCGGTGTCTTTTGTAAGATGGGTAATAAAATATGAAACACATACAGAGCTCTCAAAGTGTTTAAAAATAGGTGATTTGTGCAGGCATTCAATTATAGAGTTCTTCATCATTTAGACTTAAAGTAAGATTGAACATTACATAAAATAAACTAAGATTGAACATTACATTAAGTAATGAACATTACATAAGGTAAAGTAAGATTGAACATTACATCAAGTAAAGGTTTAGCATTATATAAAGTAAGATCGAAAATTACATAAAGTAAAGGTTCAAAATTACATGAAGTAAACTAAGATGCACATTACATTGAGTAAAGTAAAATTACCATTACTTAAAGTAAAGTAACATTGATGATTACATAAAGCCAAGTAAAATTGAACATTACATAAAAAGAGACTGAAAATTACATAAAGTATCTCAAAATTTCAGATTACCCTTCCTAATGTTGACAAAATGTTTCCGGAGTTTATCCATGATATTCCACACGAACAAGTAAGTTTTAATTATTATCTTATTATTAATTTGTATTTACAAATCATACTGAACAGATATCACATGTAAAATTGTAATTTATCCCTTTATTTACTGTCCTACTATCACCTCTTGAAACCCTCCTTTTCTCTTTCCCCTCTCTTCAGACTACACAGTTTCACCCCATCATCTGCGTCTTTCCACAATGGGATAGTTGCATCCAATGTGTATTCATAGGGTTATTCTTACTTTTTTGTCCACAAATCGTCATTTTATCCCATTCATTACGGCTTCTTCATCATTTTTGCTTCTGTGTTCTTCTTGCTAAGTTTCTTGGTGCATCAATATTAAACAGATAAACATCGTCCGGTTATCCGGTTTTATCTGGTACAAGGTAGCCAAGAAGAAAGTTTCCAGCAAAATTCATTGGAAAGAAATGCACAGAAAAACCCTATACCTCTGATGGTGTAGGTTTTTCTCTGCATTTCTTTAAAACTATTTATATAGAACCACATTGGCTACTTCCATTACCATCAGAAAGAAATTTACCATATTTGATAACTGATCCCATGAGTAGTTGTGGAAAATGTTGGCAGGTTACGCCACATCATAGCGAGCCAATATACAAAATACAGGAAGCAGTGTACATTTAATGAGACAGAATGATATCTGTAATAGGATCATTCAATTGGTAGGGCATTCATGTCTGAATGTATGAACCAATGATCTGGAAACTTGAGGGTGCAAAGATTTGAGCAATAATATTGCATTTCTCCTGTGTTGTTTCTTCAGATAAGGTTCTTCATCCTGATTCCTACGGTCGACTTTGGGGTAGTTAGAAGTGAAATTTATTTGTGGCAGCACAGGTAAATATGAACTGAGGAAGTAGAAGTGCGATGAGCCTGCCAGCACCGGGGACAGAATTCGTTCCTTTTATGACTCCTGATTTGTAATCAGTGGAATAGCATGCTATTTACTGTGTTCATTTGATCAGCCTATGTCCGTTGATATTACCATAGGTTATTTTTCTTCTTTTTTTATTTATGGACAAAAACATTGGGTACAATATTTTCTTGTCTGCAATAAACGTATAATAATAATAATAATAATAATAAACTTGTTTGACGAGCTGCCTGAGACGGTTTCAACTGCTTTATGTAAATTTCACAGTGAACTGATCTTCCGTTTATTGATTCCTATACAACTGACTGCAGCTAGAGAGATGCATCGAGGAGTACGCTCATATACAAGCCATGTCCTCCTTCCTCCGCCATGGACTTCACTTGACACCGGAAACTTTCCGAGATGTTGAGGCGATTGAAGCTGCAGCCCAGGTCAGTCGTCATTTCGACAAGATTTCGGTACTTCTTATGTTCTTTAGGCAAGATTTTCGTAGTTCTTAAGACATGATAATAATAGTTCTTAAGTTCCTGAGACAAGAATATGGTAGTTCTTAAGTTGAGACAAGCCTATGGGAGTTATTAAGGTCTTGAAACAAGAATGATATGGTTCTTAAGTTCTTAAGACAAGATTATTTTCATTCTTAATTTCTTGAGATAAGAATAAGCTATTTCTTTTACTACAATATTACTTAAGAGAAGATTATCGTAGTTCTTATGTATGTTTAAATGAACATGTTGCAAATTGTATACACAACTATGTATACAGTCTAGGCTGGGATGTGTTTGAATTCACACAAGAGTAGCATTATATAGATACGAATACTCAGTAATTAAGCCGTTGTCCTGGCCATACTTAGCCTTTTACTTAGCTAGCCTAGACTGTGATTATAATGATATGCTGGAATAGTTGGCCTCATTTATTATAATGATATGCTGGAATAGTTGGCCTCATTTATTATGATGATATGCTGGAATAGTTGGCCTCATTTATTATAATGATATGCTGGAATAGTTGGCCTCATTCATTATAATGATATGCTTGAATAGTTGGCCTCATTTATTATGATGATATGCTGGAATAGTTGGCCTCATTTATTATAATGATATGATGGAATAGTTGGCCTCATTTATTATAATGATATGCTGAAATAGTTGGCCTCATTTATTATGATGCTGAAGTCACCATAGTGTAAACCACTAAGTCTCACGTGGTGCCCAGCATAATCCCTCAGTAGTGTCCGCCATGACCCCGTGGAAGAGCAGGATTACAGGAATTGTATATGAGTCTTTTTCTCAGAATTTGTAGATCTGAGATAAAGTTATTAATTGTTTAAGTAAAAACACTTACCGATAACATATGTAAATGAGAGTTTGATTGGTCTATGAATATGAGTCGCACATAGAGGCGAAAGTGACTGTCACGGAGGCTATAGTAATTGTTTAGACCTATTTTTTAATTACGTTACAGTTCAAGACCGCTTGATATTGTTGTATCACAGGATCTACAGGATTTGGTGGTTGAGCACATCGACCAATCAGGCCTGACGATACACTCGACGACCCTGACCGGAGATCGTATCTTAATCTGTGATGAACATCTCTCGAGTCTGTCAACCGACAGAAACCTGAATTACTTCCCCATCGAAAAGTTCCCGCAGTATTCCCAGTTCATCGCGTCTCTCATTGTGGATGGCAACAAAATACATACGTTGCCCGACGGGTTTTTCGACGCGTTTCCGTCTCTCCTGGATTTCCAATTCAGTTTGAACGGGTTGAGGTCGTTGCCGAGAAGCATCTGTCAATGTCGCGACTTGTTCAGTCTGCGTTTGGGAGCCAATCACTTGATCGGTTTACCGGACGAACTCGTTCAGTGTGAAAAGTTGTGTCGTCTTGAGATCAGCGCTAATCTGATGGACGAGGTCCCGCCAGTTGTGATGAAACTGAAGTCACTGGAGCGCCTCTATATTCAACAGATGCAACTCGCGGAGCTGCCCGAGAACATCGGTGACCTCGAGAACCTGCAGGTGATGTTTGTTGAAATTTTATTTATTCTTTCATGCTCACTTCTGTTCTTGATACCATATCATCAGCAAGATAACATCGCCAGGATGGGAGTGTAACCGTGGCAACCTAGATAACTTATTGGTATCATTAGTCGCCTAGATTGTCCTTTCCAAAACATCAACAATAAAAAATTTATCATCAGCGATTTAAGATTATGATTAGCACAAGCCCCACTTCACTTTTCGTATATTTCTAGATAACTTATTGGTAACATTAGTTAGTTAGATTACTCCTTCCCAATGTCATCTACTCAGATCACCTACTGGTAACATCAGCAACAGCAACCTCCATAACCCCTAGCCAACACTGGCAACCTTGATAACCTACACATGCATGTGTAAAAATGATCGAGTAAGTTTTACTAACTAATATCGAACCATCTTGAGCCTCGATGGTTTATCTTCCAGATGCTGTACGCGAGCGGTAACTGTTTCAATAAACTCCCGCCGAGTTTCGCTAATCTCCAGAAACTCAACGATCTCGCCTTAAACGGAGTGGCATGGTTCGATTTAAGAAGGAACAGAATCCTCTCCCAGGAACACTTTGATCGATTCCTACAACGTACCGGAGTGCAGGATTGGATGGAAGACCACGATGTGGTTTGTAACGATTCTTTTCATTGGTCTACTGCACTGAATCTAATAATTATACGTGTATATATATATATATAAAATAAATATATATACAATATATAGATGTATACATATATATGTGTGTGTTCGTTATTATGCAAGGATTACAGGTAACTGTCTAAAGCGTTCCAATACAGGACAAGGCTGCCCTGTATCAGTATGTCGATGAGGACAAGAACGGTACTCTGGATCCACAAGAACTCAGCAAACTGAATGCCGTCATGTTCCTCATGTTTCCTCGATTCGGTTACCAGGACACATCTCCCCCCGGTCTGTGATCACAGTTATCTTGGCATTTCTTCCTGTATCTTATATATATCTTGATAAAATTTAATTAAATTATTAAAATACCTTATAATACAGTAATATCCTACATATATCTCAATCTTAATAATTGAATAATTATTGTTATAATATATTGTTAAAAATCATAACATATTAATAAAATAATACTGGTTGTATCATTTATTAGCTATCCATTGCTATGTCTTCTTTTGATTAGCTTAATTGAGACCAAAACTACACTAAGGAAACTCTGTTGAAATGTTCTTTATTTCGAGATAAACAACAATGGTATCATAAAAGTTCATGCATTCTAGAAGCTCTAGAATCAATGTCTACAGTTCGAACAGAAAAGTTGAATCCTTCCCTTTAGTGTTCAGTTAAATGAGCTAGTCGTATAACTATAGCTTAAAGCATACAGGTCTGGTGCTCTACCAACTGAGCTATAGAGACGAGCTTTCTCCTGTGCATTTAGGTTTTTGACACCGTTTTTAAGAACCACTGGTATGTTAAGTAATGAAAGTGGTATGCAGACTTTATGGCTGTAGTAGGTATAGATTGAGGTGACCCCTCTAGATGCGGTGGACTGCACCGACCGCGGGCTACACAGCATCCCGGAGGTAATCCTCGGGCTCCAGAATCTCGAGTACTTGAGTCTGCAGTACCAGGGTCTCGTCTGCATCGCGTCAGATATCGAGAGACTGTCAAAACTCACAGTTCTCAATCTCGCTCACAATCCGTACCTCACGATGATCTCAGCCTCCACGGCTACACTTCCTCTCAAACGTCAGCCATCTTCCTCATTTATTGTTCCAACTCGCAGTTTATTGCATGGTTAACATTGAGGCTACCACAAACATATGTACAATACCAATCTGATACAGACGTTACTATTTGTAATTTCACGCGTTATACACAGTTTACAATATGCAACTTAATTCAATACGTAATTGAACACCAGACAAAATATCAAATATATAGATATTCACAGTAGTTAATAGGTTCATTAAACGATCCATACACATTTACAACAACAGTATGTTAGATAGTTGGCGACAGTGGTGTAGTGGTGAGACGTGCTGCCTTTTATGCAAGAGGATGTGAGTTAAAAACCAGCACAAACCAGGGATTTTTTCCCTGATTTTCATGCTTGAATATTGAGAAATGAGAAAGATTTGTCGTGGAATGGTTTATTATAATAATATCTCAGGGATGTTACAGGGCAATGTTGTACGTACGACTGACATTTATTTACAAAGTGGCACCAAAACCTCGCCTTTACCTTTTAGTTAATGAGTTTAGTGGATCAGTGTCCGAATTATTTATTGGATAATTGATGAGGGTCTGTTCAATGTGGTCACCGAATGTGTTGAGTGTAAGTGTGGCAATGTAGCTATGAGTCACTTCACACACATTAACATACATGTTTGTTTGTAGGAAGATCTTTTCTGCTCTGTTCCAATCTTTATGTATTGGCAAGTTTTTCACGTGTTGTCTGCGCTTTTCTAATTTGTATGTCTGGAAGTTTTTCAAGTGTCGTCTGCTCTCTTCTAATTTGTATGTCTGGAAGTTTTTCTAGTGCTGTCTGCTCTCCTCTAATTTGCATGTCTTGAAGTTCTTCAAGTGTCGTCTGCTCCCTTCTAATTTGCATGTCTTGAAGTTTTTCAAGTGTCGTCTGCTCTCTGCCAGTTTGTATGTCTTTGCAAGTTTTTTGAGGTTCGTCTGCTCTCTTTCAATTTCGTCTTGCCATTTATCTGTCAGGTTTGGAGCTAGATGGTTGTCCGTCACTGAAAACACCTCCAAAAGAAATCTTGGCGCGTGGATTTACCAGCACTTTTGCTTACCTCAAGAGGCTGCTGAGTGGGTCGAACGAGTGCAAACGTACTAAACTTATGCTCGTTGGGCTGGGAGGAGCTGGGAAAACTAGGTCAGTGTGCTATTCGTAAAAATTTTAGCAATAGTATTCATAATCGACACTTACCTAACACTTTTATGCTTGAACTGTGGGTTTCTTTGGAGAAATGTACATAAAACATTGCCGCTTAGAGGTGAGAAATATAAAAAAATTATCAAGACAGCTGATATGTGACATGAAATATAGTCATATTACATTTGTTTCTCTCTTCTACACAGTACATAAGGTTGGAGCAGGATATGAAACCGTGTGTGTATAAACAGTTTGTGATCATGTGATCACTATGTCATGTCATCATAGCAGTTAGATTGAAAAACTCTCCATCCATAGTGACATAGGTTTGAGTAACAAAATGAAATGACAAAAAGATCACAAGATCAGTCGTATTGTTTCATAGAAATAAATTATATTAGCTCACCTGAGCTTATGTTCAGTGAGCTTTTCTCATCGAACTTTGTCGATCGTTTGTCCATCCACCCGTCAAATGTTAACATTTTCTTCATAATGTGAAATTTTCTCAAAATATTTTCAGCAACCATTTACCATAGAGCCTTGCCATTAGGCAGATTTCAGCCATGGATTGGTCTCTTAAATTTGTTAAGCATATCATCATGTGACTAGAAAGTCTGGGGGAGGTAATTTCTGGTGATGTTTGTATTTTTACTTAAAATATTCTCAAGAACTGCTTCTGCTTGTCATTGCTCTGCTATTTGGCAGATATTATCCTTTGGTTGGTCTCTTTGAGATTTTCTAAGGATGTCATCAAGCCAAGGGGAGCTAATTTTTGCCGATGTTTGTATTGTATATCCGCCAGTATTGGTCAGTGTGACCACTATCGGCTGTTTGTTCATATTTGCAGTTTGGTAAAAGCATTGTTGAGTGCCAACGCTATGTCAGAAACTTTGACCAGCGAAGACATCACTGATGGTGAGTGGGTCAACAGTTGACTATATATTAAAACACATTACCAAGTCTTTCTATTTTTGGTACTGCTATTTACGTACGTGGCTGGACCTACGAGACTTGATTATTCGATTGATAAGTATGAGAAAATATTTGAATTTGTATTTTATTTCTGATTTAAATTGAGTTGTCCCTAATAAACTGTACATGATGTATGTAGACTTGTGTTTATATTAAATGTTGAAAAATCCATTTGTCAAAAAGATATCTATATTGAGGGACCTTTTTTCGTATTTTGCCACATGGTAATTTATATCTAAATATATAAAATGGTTTGGTCATATAACAGTGTTATTCTTTAACCATACAACAGCATTTTAGAATGTTTCTAATTAGGTAATGTAGAAAGACAGATATTTACCTTTTCAAACTTACCCTATCCAAATGATAGTTTTTCTGAAAGATATTTCACCCGGCTGTTAATAACATAACTAGTGATTTGTATTAGTTATGTACTTAATGTCGGTAAAAAGCAATATTTTTACATCATTAACATAAATTATCTATTTAGTGTATTTAGACGAGACCTGCAACAGAATTTGGGGCCACATTGAGGTGAGGAATCAGGCTGTGATGTAGATATAGGTGAAAGTATACATGGAAGTATGAGTGGGTAGGTGCGGGAGGGTATGGCGGGTGGGTATGGGTGTAGACATGGATAGGGGTGTGAGTAGAGATGCAGTGTAGATGAAAGTGTAGATGTAGGTATAAAGATAGATTTAAGTATAGGTGTAGGTTTAGGGTTCAGTATAGGGTTAGGTGTAGGTATAGGTAAGGGGTAGGGGTAGGTATAGGGGTAGAGTTTGTTATGTTTTAAAGTATAATTTTGTTTTAGATTACCAATATTTGCAGTAACGGTGAGAGAGTAAATATGATGATATTGAACGAATGGTCTTTTAAGGCATCGACATCACAGACTGGACTGTCCAAACTGACACTGACCGCATCACGTATAGTGTGTGGGACTTTGCTGGCCAAACAGTATATTATAATACGCACCAAGTAAGTTTCATATTTAATGTACATCTAATATAATGAAGCTGTCATCCTGTCCATTTGTGTGTGAGTTGGTAGGTGAGTTTCTTATCGAACTCCTCTAGTGTTTTGGAGATAGACCCCCCATAAACATATATTTTTCCATACTACATGCCTTACAGAAGTTCTTTAGTTAGTTAGTTAGTTCAGAATATGCTGATGAGCAAGGTAATCGTGTGTAGGCCACTCCAAGCCCTTTACAATGCTAGCATATGTGGTTAAAACAACAAACGGATTGCATAATTTAGAATGGGTGGCGAAACATCATAGTAAAGAACCAACTGAGTTTAGGTGGTCAACTGACCTTCGCCCATTCACGCCGCTGGTTCCAAAGGCCTACAGACAGCCTATATATATATATATATATATATATATAAAATATACATATATGTGTCCCACACTCGGTTAAGTTTGTGATAGTTAACGGTTTTTCACAATGGAATTACAAGGTTGTGGAGAGGTTAGGTTAGGGGGAGAGAGAGCATCTGAAACACAGCCATGTGTGAGAGAAGAAACCCTTACATAACAACACTGCAAGACTTCTTATACACTGTATGGAACTTTTGGAATGAATTTGATGTCATATATTCTTGTCTCCCTTTGCCTAACATTGATCTACTATCATAAAGTACATTCATTCATTCATTATTATCTCGCCGTTCGTGGTCATAACGAAAATTAATGATGTCTTTTGTGTATGCACTTTTACATTTTGCCCTTAAACTTTTTTCACCAAAAACTGGAAAGACACTGAAAAAACTTGTCCCATTAACGAAAATTAATGATGTCTTTTGTGTACGCACTTTTACATTTTGCCCTTAAACTTTTTTCACCAAAAACTGGAAAGACACTGAAAAAACTTGTCCCAGGTATGGGTGTTTTTCTGTGCATATCTCTTTAAAAAAGTGAAAGTTTATGATACATCTTTTCAACGAACTAAGATTACATTACTACGAACTTGTGTATATCAAGTAAAATCATGAAGGTGCCACCTTTTATCTCTTGTATTCTATTCTGCAAGACTAACACCTAACATGACAACACAACCAACTATAACTTCATTTAGTTATAAACCGTTATTTGGCGAGCTTCACTAATGTCTGTATATATGTCAGAGATTACTTTTTCCACGGTACACCATTAGTCATTTGATACGTTGCCACATGATGTTTTGTGCAGTTCTTCCTCACGGAACGATCTGTCTACTTGTTGCTGTGGAACATTTGATACGTTGCCACACGATGTTTTGTGCAGTTCTTCCTCACCGAATGATCGGTCTACTTGTTGCTGTGGAACATTTGATACGTTGCCACACGATGTTTTGTGCAGTTCTTTCTCACCGAACGATCTGTCTACTTGTTGCTGTGGAACATTTCATACGTTGCCACACGATGTTTTGTGCAGTTCTTCCTCACCGAACGATCTGTCTACTTGTTGCTGTGGAACATTCGCCTCGGGCATGAACACGCCGGCCTCGATTTCTGGCTGAGTTCTATCACTGTTCATGCACCCAATGCTCCCATCTTTGTTATTGGAACACACCTCGATCAGGTATTATACTGTTAATGTGTCAAGAACAAGTACAGTGATAGGTCTGGATCAGGTACAGTGATAGGTCTGGATCAGGTACAGTGATAGGTCTGGATTAGGATAATCATCAAATTCAGTTGTGTGGTATTGTGTTGCTGGTGTAAGTTGCAAGTCGCCTGTATAAAGTGTAAGTTGCAAGTTGCTTGTGTAATGTGTAAGTTGCAAGTTTTTAGTAATCTCTCCGACATACTAAAATAATAGTGCTTTAATCTTGCATCACTTATGCACAATATCATGATATGCTGTGTCGACTCATTGAATATCTTCTATTGATCAACCCCCACCCAGGTATCCAAGAGTGAGCTACCGATGGCGGAAATGTTGGCTCAATACCCCAACATTGTTGGCTTTCACTTCATCAGCTCATTCACCGGAAAGGTTCCTATAATTTCATCGTGATTGTTGTGTTGACTCACCTGTCTGTTATTGGGATGTTGTGTTGCACCGGGGAAGCAGTTAGTCGAGTGGTAGAAGCACCATCCTTGTAACCGAAAGGTCGCGGGTTCGAAACCCTCAATGGTCAACTTTCTGCGATAATCCTCAGCAAGTCATTTATCTCTGATGGTTGGAGTAAACCCATATCCCAGATGGAAATATTTGATATTATCCATAGCAAAGTGCCGAAGGTATTGTATATGCGCTGAATAGCTGCCGAGATGTTTAATCTAAACCGCCTTTGAGAGCCATCATTAGCTGATACTTGCGGTTTATTACTGTACTTCACCTTTACTTATCCGCCCATTATTTAGATGTTGTGTTTCCTACCTGTCTATTATTCTGATGTTGCATTGACTTTTACCTGTCTGTTATTTTTCAACTACATTACAGGCATAATGCATTTATAGAACCACCATGTTTACCCCCTTAATGCTAATAACTTTTATATTTAAAACCGTGAAATTCAGGCACTTAACCCTTACTATTCTGTTGTCACAGAATCATATTGCTATCGTAGTATATTGACATTTGTCAATGTGGTAAGGGTTAATGCAGTCCCATGCTTGTTGTCAATATTTTATCATCTGTATACTCACATCACACAGGGTGTACGGGAGCTGCAGACCCACCTGCTCGATGTGACTCTACAGCAGCTCTACATGGGCGAGAGGATCCCCGGGGTGTGGCTGAACTTCGAGACTGCCATCATCAAGTAATGGCACCGTACTATACAGATACCACTGGTTGTGTTCGCCACTGTCCACCATGACTAGTCACAGTATTTATATGACCATTGGCTATTTATATATTCCTCACATTTCATTTTATGAACTATTTCATTCTAGAAGCCTTTCATTGTAAGGTATAGAATGTTTCTGTGCATTTCTTTCCAACTATTCAGATAACCACATTGGCTATCCCCTTTAACATCACTATTTGTGGTATCGTAGATTACATGAATCCAATATTCTCGTCTGTATTGACAGTGAACGAGTGAAAGAGAGTGTGATCCAGTACAGAAAGATTGAGGACATAGCCGCTAATTCGGGAATATTTGATAAGTCAGAGGTGATTTAACCATTTTCTTTATCCACGATCTTCTGTATATGTCTTTTTTCTTGACTCACCTATGGTTTACCGAGTTCGACTTTGAACCGTATTCCTTGTATTCTTTGTAGTCCTGTATTCCTTATACTCTTTGCATTTCTATTTAGTCATAGTAACCATAAATTTGTGGGGAGTCTTTGATTGACATGTATTGGGAGGGCACTAGAAATCAAATAGAATTCTAATCCATTCCACTTCAATGATTGTGTTAGGCTATTATTTAACTTGAATGTATTTTCTATTGTGTTATGCAATATATTTAGTTATGTCATATCATTTCATTTTACTGTTGTGTTAGGCTATGATTTACCTATATGTACTTACTATTGTGTTATACAATATAATTAGTTATCACATGAAATATATATAGGCGCCTTCGAGACATACTAGTTATTAGGGCGCCTCCAAAACAAAATGTAATATCATCATTATTATTATTATTCTAATTAATGGACAAGGTCACACGAGAATGCTGTGTTGAGCGATTATTTTCTGAAAGACATTTTTATATCATCCTTTACAACACATTTTTTCTCATCTTTAATTGTGAGACATTGATAAAATTGTTTCATCTTTGCATAAAATGTACATATAAGTACATATAAATAAGATTCCACTTCCTATATATGTTCCTCAATTTAAATTCTATATGAATGGATCTGAATCTATATTTTTTTGCGGTCTAAGCAATACATACTGTCCAGTTTGGCCCCAATCTCAGCTCTCTGAATTAACCAGTTCTGTTGGATAACCATCCGTTTCAGTAGGTCAATAATCGTCCATTTCAGTAGGTCAATCACCATCCGTTTCAGTAGGTCAATAACCATCCGTTTCAGTAGGTCAGTAACCATCCATTTCAGTAGGTCAATAATTGTCTGTTTCAGTAGGTCAATAACCATCTATTTCAGAAGGTCAATAATTGTCTGTTTCAGTAGGTCAATAACCATCCGTTTAAGTAGGTCAATAACCGTCCATTTCAGTAGGTCAATAATTGTCTGTTTCAGTAGGTCAGTAACCATCTATTTCAGAAGGTCAATAATTGTCTGTTTCAGTAGGTCAATTACCATCGATTTCAGTAGGTCAATAACCATCCGTTTAAGTAGGTCAATAACCATCCATTTCAGTAGGTCAATAACCATCTGTTTAAGTAGGTCAATAACCATCCGTTTAAGTAGGTCAATAACCGTCCACTTCAGTAGGTCAATAACCATCCATTAAAGTAGGTCAATAACCATCCGTTTCAGGAGGTCAATAATTGTCCATTGCAGTTGGTCAAGCGTGCAGTTCTTTTCCTGAAATATTCTCCACTCCACCATTTTTAGGGAATGCAAGCAGTTCAGCTTTTTCGGGATCTCAGTTCTCTGCAAGATCATGAAAACCAGTTTTTTAGATAACTTTTTTCTTAATACAAGCAGTCCAGTTCCTTCATGATCTCAACCCAGTAACACTTCAGAAACCAGATTTTCAAAGCATTCTCTGTTTTTCAGTGATACAAGTAGTCCAGCTCTCTCACAATCTCGACTCAGCAACACTTGAATAACCAGATATCTAGAGCACTCTCTTCTTGAATAACCAGATATCTAGAGCACTCTCTTCTTGAATAACCAGATATCTAGAGCACTCTCTTCTTGAATAACCAGATATCTAGAGCACTCTCTTCTTGAATAACCAGATATCTAGAGCACTCTCTTCTTGAATAACCAGATATCTAGAGCACTCTCTTCTTGAATAACCAGATATCTAGAGCACTCTCTTCTTGAATAACCAGATATCTAGAGCACTCTCTTCTTGAATAACCAG
>WURV02145671.1:0-18507 GCA_011762755.2 Epimenia babai
GCGAGACCGTGTAATGCCATATAAATATCGACAAGTACTTCAAACTGGGTGCGCGTTGCTATCGGTAACCAATGAAGGGATTGTAGCGAAGATGTCACACGACAGTGTCGCTCCTCTTGCACAATTACACGCACATCAGCATTCTAAACAAGCTACAATTTGTTCAGCAAGATTCCCTTACAACCGATAAAAACAGAGTTGGGATAATCAATGCCGTAACAAGACTACGCGTGACGAAGGCAGCAAGAATCTGGTTTATATGAGGTCAGATTTTTCTATATAAAGAATATGTATGAAACATGCTTTCATCAACTTGCTAACGTGACATTCAGACGATAGCTAATGATCGCCAGTAACACCGAGCATTTTGATAGATCATTTACATTTCACGTGACCGTGGTAGATTAGCACAAGTAGTTCATAATGTTTCAATCGTCACAGTTTATCAATATAAAAGTCATACCTCACGTGTTAAAGCTCGAGAAGTGAACGATGGTCGACAGTATCAAATGCTACCAATAACAGAAACACGACCATAAATTCCGCCGAGTTTGCGTCGTCTCAAAACCGCGAAATATCATTCTTAAACTCGCAATTGTGTGAGCGGTTTCAATAGAATGTCCTCTCCGGTATGTAAATGTGGAGTACAATTCAGAAGGAGCGACGAGCACAACATAAAAAGTAGCAAGTACAATTTGAAACAAGTAGCGTGCACTATTTCGAACAATCAACGTATACAGCGTGGAACAGATAACCGGTACAATTTGGAACAGGTCGCGAGTAAAACTAGAAGTAGGCAGAAAGTACAACGTAGAATGTGCAGAGGACAACTGGAAAGACGCAGACTACACATAGAATACGCAGGCTCGAAAGATGCAGTGGGTGCGACACAAACCGAGGCAAAATAGGACGCGAGACAAACAAAAGATACAACGTGCAACGTGGTGCCGACTTCATATCGATTTCATCTCCGGTAACAAAACGCATGGCAACAAAGCGATGTATATTTGGAGGGAAAAAAACAGACTGTTAGCTTGATAGTGAATTATAATATTATTTGTAACCGCTGTTTAGAATTATACTTGGTTGACATGAATTCGTTGTTCGAAGGAATTCGTTATTTCCCTGATAATAACCTGTAGAGCTGCTTCGAGCGAGAATCGATAATCAAAATAATATGAAATGTTTCAATAAGGCGCTATAAGTACTTCTTATCGAAGCCAAGACATACCAAAAGCAACGTTAATAACCGACGTGCTATTCTGGCTTCTCGATCTAAAGCGATGGCAATTTCAACGTGAGCGCTGCTTCTAATCTACGCTATGGTAAAGAATCCTTGAGTAAGCTATTTGACTGCGTCGCACGCGCGCAAACACATTTATGGTTCGATTAAGTTTTAAATTAACGTATAGCAACTATGTATCCCTTCACTTGGTCATCGAGCAATTTAGGTTGCAAATTCAATTTTTGTGTAGCAATTAGTTTCATCTAGTTTCATGTAGCATTTTATCAGAGCCAAACTAAACAACTGTAGCTCCCTAGCGGTATTTACTAATTATTTATCGCCGCATATATTACACTGCCAGTGCATAAGACTGCTCCGCGCATTGCGATGTGCGTAGAATTTTTGCGATGTAGTCTAAGGATGTCATTGCGACAACGGCAAAATTTGGCTTGAATATACGACTAAAATCTCAAGAAATCTCAAGCATCAATCAAGTGTTGTTCTTATTGCTTGGGAACAAAGATGAGAGAGATGTCTTCTAATCCGGGCTCCGAGTGGTACAGAGCACTGGACATGGCCGATAAACGTCCCATTTGGAACAAGCTTCCTAGAGACTCACGTCGTGTGAATTCGCCATCTGTTTGTGGCATATAAAGCGCGATAACTTGTTGACTAATTGACGCACGTGACCTTGCAAGATTATCGCGCCTAATGTCTCTCGAGAAGGCGACCTTGATATTACCCTAATAGATATCACAAAGTTGCATATTTTGATTGCTGGAGAGATGTGGAGACTCGGTGTAGTTTTTGCTGCCTGGTTATAGTTCGCGGTTAACCCAACTGGTCATCGTTTTCTGGGTGGTGAAAATTCTAGCGATTGATGGTGATATGAATAAACCCATCATACGCTGATTTAACAACCCCTAATCAAAGATCTCTCCAAATCTGACAAGGGAATACGCTCATCAACGCTCTCCGGTTGGATCCAGATTGACCACTCAGATCTACAATCTAAAATTACGACCATGTTATACAAGCATACGTCTGACATATCAGGAGATCGGTTGAAACTGCCATCCATCCCTTATTTTCGCTCAAAGGATATTTAAGGTCGTCGGAACATTTGGGAAGTGGGGATTCCGTGCGTGGAGAAAAACGGAGATGGCGAAAATGTGAGAGAGGTGGAGATCAAACGGTTACTATTGTTGAAATCAGTCATTGGTGAACGAGGGATTATCATTTCACTGTCGACGTCAATCCGTTCGTCGGGAGCCTGGTTTGATTCGGTTCATAAAAAAAGTCAGCGAAAAACGCTCTAATCAGCATACTTTCATCGTAATATTGGTCTTCGAATGAGTAAACCCGCATATCGAATTCCAACTATTTTCAATAAAATAAAGCATTTCCGTTGATTTGGTAAACGCTAGTGTATTTGGTAATACGTATGTGTATTTAGTAATGCGCTGGTAAATTTAGTAATACGTTTGTGTATTGGTTATACGCTGGTAAATTTGGTAATACGTTTGTGTATTGATTATACGCTGGTATATTTGGTTATACGTTGATGTATTTGGTAATTCGCTGGTGTTCGAATGTCGTCATGTAGGGATTTACGGCTAGGCGTTTATTTGTTTGTATCGAAGCCTTTCGTTGACCTAAACGTGCTTAAATGCACGATCATGTACGACCTTCTATTGTTAGTGCCGTACTCAAGTTAATTACCCCTGATTTGAATATTCTATATTTAGAACCAAACGTAGGAGTACCTAACTATGAACGGTTGAAATCTTGTTGGTTATAAAACCATCTGGAAAAAATATCGCCTGCGTGTCTCACAGATGCAAATATTGAACAATTCGATTACATCGATAGGTGTCTGAAATTTTCGACTGGTTACGTCATCGTGTCCTAGTTTTTTTAATCCATTTAAAGTGAGTTCATAACAACTCGCGGGAACATCGCTCAGGGAATCCCATCGCTCTACCTTCCCGGAGCACATTTCGTTACCCTGAATGAATTTTACCGGAAGTAATCTCTTATGAGTAATCGGAATTACGCACTTTCCCCACCCCACCCCGACACACAGGCCAGGGCATAACGACAGACATATATACTGTTTGAATATTATGAACAAATACGGCGTCTTTAGCGAATATGGACGAAAAATAGTCCTCGTAAAACAAGCGCTATTTTTTACTTGATTACTTAATGTAAGTACATGACTGTCATAGTAATATAAATGTATAGATAACCAAGAAATAGTGCGGTTTTGGCTGGATTTTCTCGATAAATAATATTTATTATATTTCATTCGACATGAAAGAAATGCCAGGTGCGTCGATATCGGAAATTTCGATGTTTTTACGAGTAACGGAGTATCGTGCAGACTATTACGATTTACGGTACATAGACCATACATACAGGTAAAAATGCAATCATCGACGATCTAACTCATTCTAGTACATATAAAATAGTCAAAACCTTAACGAACGGCATAATTTTACTTCAGCGACTAGGAATTTAGTGACTTTATCAACAGTTATAATCTGGGAAGAAAATAACGACTCTTAAAATACTCACATATTGTACTTGAAAAGGGTAATTTAAAGGTGAGCTATATGACATTTATAGCAATTGTCGGACGTCTACGAGTCTGTAACACGCAGTTAACGGTTTGATAGTAAACTGCATTAATAAAATTAATTCGTATTAAGTTATCGCTCTTGACGCGTTATCGAAGTATAGTGCCTGATTCGTCTTGTACGACAGTTGAGGAGAACGTTCCCCTATTTGCTCTTCAAAAAAGAACGCAACATGTATAATTTTATATATATATATTGATAAATACCATAGATATACCATAATTATGTGACTAGAATCCATGTTAATGTTCATAGGCTATATTTTGTCGCACAAACAGTTACTAAAACTTGTGTAGTCAGCCTATGTGTTTGATCACGTGACTTTTTCACAATGCACTCTAATCGTTGTACAACTTACAAATTGAGCAGAATTTTATGCCACATGTCCCAAGGTGACTTTTCCTTATAAAGGTTATCAAAATGTGTGGCATATTGTTATCTGATTTACAACACGCCAAAGTCATGCATATTCTAATGCTCGCGTCTTTTTTGAAGAGTATACAAGAGTATTCTGTGAGGATATGTAGAAGTTTTAAACATATCACGATCACAATCGAATCTCAATGTCTCGTCTGTCTGCATATATTTCTTGCAAATTCAGCAGCCTGTGTGTGATCATCGATTACGTCCTACAAAGCAACCTCGATAAAGCTTATTTGTTTTGGGAAATATATTAAGAGTGCACTAATGTTCCTAGGTCGGTATGTCCTGGGTTCTGTATATTTTTTCGCGCACAGCTCACCACGTAGGTGTTCTATTGGTCTGACGAGTCTACCGATCGTCACCCGATTTAAGACATTGTAGAAAAACGACACGGAAATACATCACATATATGTAGAAAACTAATCAACGCATTTGGAAAAGGGATAATATCAGTGATATCCTACTAAAGACACTTTAAATATATCAGCAGAAATGCTTTTATACGTAGAGTGAAAAATCTCTACGGAAATGAAAAGGCCTATTTATATTTTAGAAGCTATCACTAAAAAGTTATGCATACCTATAAACCGAAGATGTCAGCAGAAATCCTTGTTCTCGTGTGTCGAAAAGGATATCAGAAGAAATGTTAATGAGTGTTCTCAGAAAGAAGGACATCAGCAGAAATGTTTATAAGTGTTCTCAGAAAGAAGGATATCAGCAGAAATGTTTATAAGTGTTCTCAGAAAGAAGGATATCAGAATAAATGTTTATAAGTGTTCCCAGAAAGAAGGATATCAGAATAAATGTTTATAAGTATTCTCAGAAAGAAGGATATCAGAAGAAATGTTTATAAGTGTTCTCAGAAAGAAGGATATCAGAATAAATGTTTATTAGTGTTCTCAGAAAGAAGGATATCAGAAGAAATGTTTATAAGTGTTCTCAGAAAGAAGGATATCAACAGATATGTCAATAACTGTCTTCAGAAAGAAGGATATATGCAGAAATGTCAATAAGCGTTTTCAGAATGAAGGACATCAGCAGATATGTCAATAAGTGTCTTTCAGAAAGAATACGCCTCCCAGCGGAAATCTTAATCCGAGTGAACGTTCGTAAAATGAATATCATCAGTATTAATGTTACTAATACCAAAATGCAAACGGAAGAATATTATTGCAGATGATAAGTATAACCCAAAATGAAAAATTAACGGAGGATGGAAAGTTTCGAGTAGATACATTGGTTGTAGGCAGGAAATCTAGGATTAAGTATCTAAATAAGTTACACGACCAGTAAAGATGTGGTAGATCAATTCCTTCGCTTCAATATGCGCAAGCACAAAAGGAACACATAAAACAATTTCGACGGTAACATATTGATAAGGAACAGATAAACCAATGTACACAAGTGGTATTGACCAGTGGCTTATGCTCGATTCGACATCGTCGATCTTTCGCTGTAATGCGAAACAAAAATGGAAAGTCACGATTCGTATCTCGTCGGTTTAGTTTTGGCTAAATGATGAGTTATTAGAGTGTTTTATCAAATATATACAGTATAAATTTATACGGAATACAAATTCCGACGAATAAATATATAGGGAGCACAGTTCGGTTGGTGTTAACAGCTGAGGGCAATGTTTAACTGTGGCAATTAACGATGGCTATGACCCCCTACAAACGGTTGCTAGGTTGTAAAAGACTAGGTGAATGTTTTATGGCATAAAATAATGAAGGCATTGAACGGCCGCGATCAAAAGGTACGCCGCGGTGTTCGCATGACATTTACGACGTCCGCGAGGTTAAAAATATCGTACCTGTCCCCGTGTAAACTTTTAGCATGACCGACAAAGATTCGAGCTGAACTACGGACAACGCCTTTAGTTTGTAGAAGTTTCTGTTTTGACTTTAAGGAGCAGAGGACCGAGAATTTGCTGAGTCCTTGGGATCCTACTCGGTCAGGCTTTATGACTGGACGCACTGACCTTTTACCAGTCTCATTTCAGCGGTGGTGATTGGGTGATATATAGCTCGAACTGCATAATAAGGTGTCACGGATTATTTTTTGAAAACAGGTGGCAGACAATCCCGGCCGTTGACGGTTACAAAATGTTCAACGAAGATGCGCTATAGCCGAAGAGAGCTCCATATGAATTTTCACTCTCAACCCATTACATTCCACACTTCCTAGGCCAAAAATGAGTGGATTAATTCTCTCTGTTTAGCGTATCTTGAAATTATGAAACGGCAGCAATAGCGTATAACCAGAAGAGTTAATTGCTGTAGAAAATGACAACAGTACACAACGTCACTAATGGTGAAAGATACTGAATCAAGGAACAACAGCTAAAATACAATTATAAATCGCAAATGTTGGCGCTTTGTTTTTATTCGGTCTATTATACCTATAAAACATAGAAAAGACGAAAGAATGCCTGCTGCAGGGCTAACGTGTGTCACATAAAACAGATCTGAACATAAAACATTTTACCGACGTTCATAAAATATTCGTTAAAATACGACATAAATTTATTATAATCGTACACGCATTAATTAAAGCAGCTCTGCGTCGTACAGCACGTTGACGCACCCACGTTTACGATAAAATGACCTCAATGATTATAAAGTCATTTGAGTTCTAACACATAAAATCTATTTTTGTAGATATCGCCAAAAATGTTTTACATTCTCGATGTCTATATATGGATTCGACAGCCTATGTCGGTCTATGATTATAATGCTTAAAGGTATTAAACGCCGATGTTTATCAATCACGAGCGCCGGTGATAAAAATTGGTCGGCTGTAACTTACAAAAAAAAAATTTTTACAATAATATTGTGATATCCGTGGTTTCTATATAGTTATGAAATAATTCGGTGAAATTCGTTGATAGTTTTATATTTCGAGATCAAATAAATTTGTTTATAAACTTTTATGTGTCAAGGTGCGTTAAATTTGATTGTGAAAAATAATAATTATGTATTTAATAATTCAGTAATACTACTACCGAGTGTGGAGACCTAACAAACATTTCCGCTGTGCCTTTCTCTCTGTGCCAGCTACTTTTGAAAAAGTCTACGTCACTAGTTAGCTCTGCTCTGCGTGTTTCAAACACGTCTGTTCTTTGCATTTTAACAGATAACCGTATAGTAAAAGGCCAACGTCTGATACGGTAAGCAGAGATCATCCTAAACCTAGTAAAATTAACTGAACGATAAACGTTTTTATAGCCAAAGGTTATGTTCATTGCTGCAAACAATCCAATCGCATTTGATCTTACATATGGCATAACAATATAATATTATAGATTACGGTCTACTTATTAGCTGAGGTGTAAAACATTTTACCTGAGTGAAAACGCTCTGAATAACCGCTGGGTGTAAGGTTGGTGGACTTATAGGCTATATTGTATCGACCATATACGGTAGAATGTGAATAGGTTTCATCTAGTTACTATCTATACATATGCAGTGGATTATTATATACATCCAATAAATAATAGCGTTGCTAAAAATTGCAAAAACATATAGTCGGCGACTGGCAATGAAAAATTAGTACAATCGAAGTGCAATCTCCAGGCAGATGTAAAAAACTAAAGAACCACAAATAGTTTATTAATCGGAGATTTACGTTGCCGAAATCGACAGAATTGAATGGAAAAAACAGATGTTCTGATTTATATCCCGTGGATAACAGTTAAATAACTCTTTAGCTTGAAGTTTTGATACCCAGCGCAGCCACTGATTTATGTACAATAAATATACAATTACAACGCCGACACTATTAAATATGTAAATTTTAGCTGCTTCTGTCAAAAACCTCTTTCAACGGACACCGCGGGATCTTCTGCAACAGTTTGCCCCGTGGCGCATCGCGGTTCGGTCTGAGACCACGAAAGACTCGACGTTCTTTACGAATGGCACACAAAGCAACGTCTATCCAATTATTTATAAAAAAAATAACCGACAGCCGCGGGGCTCGAACTGAGGGCCAGACGCTGTTTTTCATACAGCGCCTGAGATCAATCGGTCATGGCTATTATACGAATACCATTAGTCGTCTCGCGGCGTGACAATCAAAGACAGCAAACGGCGATATGTACAGTATTAGAGTGCATAAGTCGGCATGTTATATAAGTCGATATTAATATTCTCGTAGAAATATGTGCTATATTTAGATGTATTTATCAAAATATAGTCTATAATATACCGTCTGCAGGCTCTACGTCGCAGAATAGAGAAGGCGTGCAATGCCATGTCGGGGAAAAGATGTGATTGCACTACTCCATTATTATTGTTTATATATCGGTTACGAGTTTGTCTCTATGCCTTATTGAGAACAAATGTCCCCTTTATTGGACTAAGCTAGTTTATTTGAAAGTATTCTCGGTGTATACTTTAAGAAGTAAATAGGACGACGATAAGTTAACCTGATTTTGGTCAACATTGACTGATTTTTGTAATATATTGACGGAATAGGTTGGGGTAGCCGGGATAGTCTACACTGACTCTACACAAATAAATAACGAGAAATAAAAAGTAGCACTGTTTTAAGACTAACGAATGCTTATTGAAGCACGAGCTTTTGCAGACACAAGAAATTCTTCATCAAGCGAATGAGTGAAAAAACGTAGAAATTGTTTACACAGCGCGATACCCGCCTGTGTATCCGTACTTGCGCTGCATATAAATGTGTGTTTTATCTATTCTCTTTCATTCACTCGATGAAGCATTCCTTGTCTCCGCGATAGCTCGTGTTTCGATAATTTTTGTCAGTATTATAAATCCCTTCCTACTATTTCCTGTTATTTGTGGTGATATACTACATTGTATTGGATGCAGTATCGATTACTTATCGCTTAACAATGGTGAAGCGTGAAACTGAGCGTGAGATCGGTCGTTATAATCGTCTAATGCATGTCTATTGTGTATGCATATACACGGTCTCCCGTAAATGTATAGCTATACGGCTCAAACGTTTGAACGCGGTATTCCGGAAGCGCATCAAAGATTATTTTCGACAGAGTGGTACGACTAGTCATGTAGAGCATATTTTATAGTATGAATACGAATGTTTTTCCTGTTTATGACAATATAAGTGACACCCTTCGTATTATTTATATTGCATACTGTATACCTCAACCATTTATGCATCCCACTTGCTCGACCCAGTTTATATGTAATAACCATCTACGCTTTCAGAGTCTGGTCAAAAATGAAGAGCAGTTTTTGTGAAGTCACTTTGAGTATCATCGCTTTCTGTAGCCTGTACCTGCTCGGCGAGTGCACCCTGGTACGTGCATTATACACGATACGCCGATAATAATTCGGATTATTGCATCGTTCACGACTCGCAGCATATCGCATCGCAATATCGAAACATAGTTGGTGGCTTGGCTAGGTTGGCATTGCCCTAGTGGTGTGCATTTTTATAACGCAAACCCGAGATCGTATGGTGCCCCTCTGTCACGCTCACGCACCCTAGTAGTTTTCCCATTTGTCACGCTAACCAGCGCAATTAGTGTGGACTTTTATTGCGCGAAGCTTCGCATATTTGTCACGATAACCTGCGCTAGTAGCATACACTTCTGTCTTGATAACCTTGGCCAGAAGAGTTGTGAGTATTCGTTTGTCACGCGAGCTAGCGCTGACGTCTTTATCGAAATAAAGGGACAGAAGAGCCCATCTCTATCGTTATGACCATAATCACTATAAACAAAGGCTTATCATTACCTACAGTATTTATTAATGATTCAAGCAATCAGTTCATGAAAGGAACGACACGCGCTAATAGAGAGACGCGTCTATCTTTGTGGAAATAATTGTACATTTTTAACGAGTTATCCTCTCGTAAGCTTCAACAGTGCATGATTTAAAGGTGCAGTTCGGGTATCAATAACGCTACGTTAAGGTTGTAAGCAACTTGGGCATTATGGAGGAAACCAGCCCCAGTGAGATCAGAAATTGCATTGAGTTAACAGACGTCCATGGCCGCGATCGAATAAATAATGATTATCGTTTTGGCAGTGGTAGGACACGTGATTTATAGCGGCGGTTTCGACTATACACGACCACACACCAAATATTTCTAGCTCTTTCCTAACTGACAATCGAAGTAAAAGTCTTTACATCTTATATTTATATTAATGGCTATGTCTTAAACTTTCTGCTGTACGCGATATAGACGCGGTAACGAATTAAAGAGAATAGTAATCGCGCGCATTAGACCCTCTGTTTGATTGGCTAGTCTCATTTACAACCAGGGCCTCGGGTATTATATATTATTTATACTGTGTAATGCTGAATACCGTTTATAACAGGAAATGCAGCTAAAATGTCTAGAAAAGAAGAGACTGGAGTGTGAGATTAGGATGGCTACTGAAAACGTCAATAACACAGGTGAGACGGATGCGACTTTTTAAAGTGCAGTTCAACAGGCGTTGAGTTGATATTTCCGAAAACATTACTGGGTCGCACTTTAGATCAAGCATTTATGGAACTTTCCACGCATCGATATACTTTCAAAAATTCAATGCTTTTTGAAACATTAACATATATATATATATAACCTAATATAGAATATTGTTGTACAACAGTAGGCGCAAATTAAAACTAAATTAATGTTGTATTTAACACTAGACGAGGAGGGTCTAATGTGTCCGGTTGTATGGGATATGGCGCTATGCTGGCCCAGGACACCGGCTGGAACTCGCGGCGAGCTGCCCTGTCCGGAGTGTGTGGACAGATTCGATACCAGAGGTATGGTGTGAACATTGAGCGAAGTAAGTTTCGTTTTATGCTTTATTGATTAAAAACGCGATAAAAACCCAATTAAAATTCAAACATAGAAACGATAGTTTCCACATGCTACTTAAAACGTATGTGTGTGCGTCTTAGTCGCTTGTATTGTGATTATTATGTTCATAGTTGGCGCCATTGGTGTAGTGGTTAGAAGCGCTGCCTTTCATGATAGAGGTTGCGAGTTCGAACCAACATAAACCAGGGATTTTGTACCGCGCCTTTCACAATAGGAAATAAGCAAGATTTTCGTGCTTGAATATTGAGAAAGATTTGTCTTGGAATGTTTTATTATATAAAAATATATTAGGGATGTAACAGGCCAATGTTGTACGTGCGACTGACATTTAATTATAAAGTAGCACCAAAACCTCGCCTCTACCTCTCTCTACCTTATGTTCTTGAACTTTACGCTGTCGATATACGTGAATCTTTGGAAACGTCCCCGTCAAAAAATCACCTTATATACCGTCTGCCTTTGATCGCAGCTAAGGCGTATCGGTACTGCACACATAACGGGACGTGGTGGCAACGATGGCGTAACGGTTCGCTTAGTTACTACACCAACTACCTGTCCTGTCCCACCCGCCGGAGCAAGATCTGGCTGATCAAGGTTACACAAAAACTAACTAATGTAAATTTTGAGGTGTGTAGAACACTGCGTTTTACGAAAAACTCGAGAATTTCTCAATTCAACAACAGAGCGCCTTAGATAGCAGCAAAACATTACAGGCCTAACTTTTAAAAATATTATTATTGCTATGCAATAGCAGTACATATTCAGTCGCTCCCTTCGTGTAACGCAATTTCTCGTATAAAGCCAGCAGTCTGTTATTATCCCGCTCCAAGATCTACAAAGCTCATAATTCGCTGCATATCATGACAGCAGCACACGTTAGCCAATAATGTTCGCAATTTGTGGCGGGCGACAATTATTGTTTGTTTACAATAGACAAAACGATCATCAAGTTATAAGCGCCTACGGGTAGATATAATGGAGACGCCAGCGTATGACGCGATTGATGCATCTAGCAGCGATAATGTATATGCACCCACTTTTAAACCAATTTTCATTCACCCATTAGTTTACATATTGCAGTATACGTTATCGCTTTTCCAGATCTCACAATCCAGGTTGTTTTCAGTATTGTGCGATAATAAATTAAGTTTTGCAATCTGTACCTAGTACTATTGGGATGTGCATCGGTGTCACGGAATGCTTGTGATTTAATAATAATCTCAACCATTCATATGTAGTTATCTAGACTGGGTTAAGGTATTTTTGTGTTCAAACAGAAACACCTACCAATCGTACGCATCATCGACATCGTGGGGTACAGCGTTTCTCTGCCTTCGCTGGCTCTTGCGGTCTTTGTCATGACCTACTTCAGGTTACTTTTTGGATGGAAAAGTAATTGTGGCAAAAATAAAAATAGAACGAGACGTGTGAAGATTTTCACGAATTAGTTTGTTTGGGTATGTCGCCATTGCTTCAGTTTGTGAGTTGTGCGGGGAAAGCTTACCTGAAAATGACTAACACAGAGCATCCGCAACTTTGGGAGAATATATCAAGTTGTGTCTGTTTTCACTTCTATACAACGCTTATATCTAACTAAAACTCATTCATAAAGATCAAATACTCTTTCGTACCTACGAAGCCACGATATCAGCACAAACGAACAGCGAAATCGCATGCTTGACACGCTGCAATTCTAACTTCGACTAAATTCAGTAAATTTCTGCCAAAATAACTATCTTGGTATCCCTTAGCAACTCTTCAGTAAATATCATACTATCGTCAGTCCATTACGTGTTTGATTTGCACATTTTGTTTTTATTCAACTTTTTAAAATTTAACTAATTTATAAGCTAGCCCAAAATATATTCTCCGAAACATTTCTGTGCACGTTGGTACATCGCTGAAGATCTCCACATTTATATACCTTTCTGTACATTTCAAAAACGGTTCAAGATAGCATAACACCAACGCTATCAGTTCTACAACTGATCATACAGGATTAGGAAATAGTGTTACCCACGCTTGTACTAGTGATTTCGCTAGAGGAGGCCTGTACGGTAATCACACGATGTTTGCAGACGTCTGCGCTGTCAGCGAAACGTCGTACACATTAACATGTTTGCGTCGTTCATGGTGAAATGCGTGGTGATCCTTCTCAAATACAGTCTCATGACGAAGGGCGCGGGCTTTGACAAAGACCTCACTCTTGACGATAACGACCAACTGGTTATTCAACAAAACGTGACGGTTCGTTGTTATGTGAACTAATAGAGAACTAGTAGGATCATAGGTGAACATAAATAGTTGATCATCAGTTCATAACATAACCTGATTATTGAGGAGAGATGTTATAAACTGAATTGAGTTGTATGCAGCAATTGTCTAGTTTAATCTTACGTTTAGGCCGGCATTTGACTTTCACAACGCTGGATAACGTATTTCGCATTTAACATGACGAAAAGATCGGCCTCGTTTACTACGGTATTATGACCAACACATCACGAGATTAGGAAGATGTAAGCTACGTAGAGACCACCCAGCATCTGAAAAGCAGCAAGGTCGGGGAGAAGACTTAACGTAACCACGCTGCACTCCAACGAAGTGCCCCATGAAGAGAAAGAATCCCAAACGCTTTTTTGCTAAAAAGATATGGAATATTGGTATAGCGGCGATTGAACCAGCGTATTTTGCAATTCGATTTCTACGCTTTGACCACCACGCCATCTGGAATATTTTCCTTAAAGCCGACGCAAAGAATAGAATGATGCAAAGATTTTGTAATGTAATTCTCGCTTGAATATTAACGCTCTTGTCACTCCGTTAAGTCTGAATTTCTCTTCCACTACACAACTTTATTTTTGGTTTTTGTTACGTTAAGTGGACGCTCCTTTATCCCAATCCGTCATCTCATATGATTTTAATTGATGCATAGACAAAACAAATATTAAGACAATCATTAATTCACACGAAACACATTCATCGCACAGATAACTTGCACGCTTTTTTATTTGCAACGATCGCCGATAAATACGAGGTTTTGTTTTTGAATAGATGCCCGAATGCAAGACGCTCATGGTAGCCGTAGTTTACACAATGAGCGCGAACTACATGTGGATCTTCGGCGAGGGTGTCTATCTGCATCTTCTCATGTTTTCCACGAATTTCTCGGAGACCAAGAAACTGCGTTGGTTCGTCGTGACTGCGTGGGGTACGCCAGTGTTAACCGTTATACCGCTTAACTCGATTAGCGATCGGTGTTAGAAGGGTGTTAGAGGTATAATCCTATGTGGGATTACGAAAATATTGAAAGGTAAATTGTCAGATAAACTGAGGAAAAGAGAAGGGGACCGTGGGAGGTAAAGGGGATGCAGGCATAAGCGTGCAAGGGAAACTTGCACCCTGAAAGGAAGAGAGAGGCATGAGGGAAATGGAGAGGCAAAAGACATGATGATGACAAAAAAGGAGTGAGAGTGACAGATGAAGATATTTTATTGTATTATGAAGATTTGCAAGATTTTGCAAAACAAAGCCATAGGCTTCCCCGCAATTGAAGATCGCTAATTGTTTTCTTTCCGTATTGCCATAGAAGCTCTCTGTACGTTATCTACTTTAATAGCTATTGGCAGTTCAATTACCCGTCTGGCATCAAGAACAAACTGCAAGGAAATGCTTTATTGATTCGTTTTGGGAATTTTATTCTCTTAATCTAATAATTTCTGTATGTAACCGAATTTATGATAAATCACTATTGACCACGAGAACCTTACCGCTGATACGCCTAGCATTGTTTAGAGAGCGTTGAAAACATCTTTCATGATTATATTGCGAAAGTAGCTTAAGTTGCACGACCCTCACCGAATTACACAGCAAGACGTGTCGGCGAACTATTAATTCTGCTATTGAGTAAACGATGCGTGTGGCGTTTTCAGCGTTGCCTCTACTCTGGGTGATACCGTGGGTCATCGTTCGAATTCACTTTGAAGACGTAGGGTCAGTTTTAATATAACCAGAGATTTACATTTTTCTCCTAGTTAATACATGATTTTTGAAATGACATTAATTGCCCCTAAGTGAATTGTTGTGTTGTACCATTTGGGTTACGGAGTCTGTTGAGTGGTTTAGCGATTCGATTAGTGATAATAGCTGCTCCCTACTAACGCTATGTTATCCTCTGCCTTTCAGGAAAATAATTTCTTAATTGACAACAATTAAGTGTTATTTAATAAACGTTTGCTTTGTTTTCGTTTTTCAGTCACCATTCAAATATTCCTTACCCAGTATTTATCAATAACGTTCGCAGATGTTGGGTGACTCATCACAACGAAGGCATCTATTGGATAATCAAAACACCAATCACCATCATGATTGTCGCGAATTTTATCTTCTTCATCAATATCATCCGCATCTTGTTCATGAAGCTAAGCGCCTCGTGTACCACAGACCGCAGCACTAAGTACAGGTTACGTCCCCTTGGTTAACTTCGGGTCAGTTCCGCCTTCAGCGCGATATATGGAAAAGGGACGGTATTCAATACGAAATGAATTACATTTTACCAACGGCAGGAACCTTCATCGGTAAGAGGCTACGGATGGCTTCTAAATCCAGGCTTCGGCGCACATAACTGATATGTAAGAGAGGAAAAATGCACAGGAAAAAAGATCTGTGTATTATATCGCTGGCATGGTTGACATGATTTAAGTATCAGCGTTTTCAGAAAGTGTCTTGAACGTCTCAATGCGCAGAAGAAAGTTTGCCTCTGTGGTTCAGTTGGTAGAGTTGGTTGACCGGTTATCTGGAGAGACTGGTTTCTTGAAGGTTGGCTCTCGTGGTGTAGTGGTTAGTAGCGCTGCCTTTCATGCGAGAGGTTGCGAGTTCGATCCACCATATTCCAGAGGTTTTTTCCCGCGCCTTCCACAATAGGAAATTAGCAAGATTTTCGTGCTTGAATATTGAGAAAGATTTGTCGTGAAATGGTTTATTATAAAAAAATCTTAGGGATGTAATGGGGCAATGTTGTACGCGTTATTGTGTGACCGTTTTTCGCCGTTCCACGCTACATTTTCGTAATCTGTTCATTGCCAATTCAATAATTATCTAGTTAATATGTAGATCGAGACACAAGGAAAGATTACTAATTATACCATTCCTAACTGTTAAAATTACTAAGACACTAGCTTTTCTTTTTCTCGGAATTACGTAGGACTGCATCAAGTAACAATTATATAACCACATATACGTTCTAAAAAGAAAGATATATTTATTTGTCTGATAAATTCCTGTCTTTTGTCGCGTAGCTGACTGGGCCCGTTTGATAAAACTCAGAAAAGGTAAAATGACAATATTATCAAGCATGATCTCATATTTATTTCGTTCCTGATTTTTTTTCGTCGCATGCGGTAACACCTGTTTCCATTTTCACTGGAACACCTTTAGAGTAAATTGCGTTAAAAACGTTTTGTCTTGAACATCTTTGAAAATTAGTGCTTGAGGCTGAAATCAACAAACCCGAAAATATTTGCTATCACATACAAAATGTATCCACATTATAGTTTATGGATTCTCGGCCCCTAAGGAAATGAAAGAAAAACTATCTGACGATACGGAAGTGTCAATTAGCAGAAGGTGTCGGATATCAGAGTAAACTTTTAATTATCTAATTCCTCAATATTGTTATAATATTTTTTGACGTAGAGAATAAAAATTCATTTAATGAATTTATCCGAGATATCCTGTAAATGTTTTCTTAATGGTAAATTCCTGATTGTGGTGCGTTACTCTATATGATAATACCGACATATGATGTGACCCAGAACTTTGACACCGCGGTCTTTACATCTGCCTCGAATTGTAACTTTTGCAGGAAGCTCGCCCGTTCCATGCTCGTCCTGTTCCCACTATTCGGCGTACATTACATCATTTTTATCGCCGTCCCCGAGCAGGATGAAAACAACGAGGTCGAGGTGGCGCGAATGTACATTGACAACACATTTGGATCGCTTGGAGGATTTCTCGCGGCCCTTCTCTTTTGTTTTCTCACAACCGAGGTTCGTAGTCTTAGTAGTGGTTCGCTTGGGAGATTTCTCGCGGCCCTTATGACAATAAGAATAATCCATTTGTTTTGGAGGCGCCCTAATAACTAGTATGTCTCTAAAACGCCTATATACATTTCGTGTAATCACTAATTGCATTGTATAACACAATAGAAAGTACATATAAGTTAAATCATAGCCTAACACAACAGTTATATGAAATGAAGTAAAATTCTATTGATTTATAGTGCCTTTCCAACACAACCTTTTCTTTTGTTCTCTCACAACCGAGTTTTGTAGTCTTACTATTGGATCGGATGGGGATTTCTCGCGGCCCTTTTTTTTGTTCTCTCACAACCGAGGTTCATAGTCTTACTAGTGGTTCTCTTGAGAGATTTCTCGCGGCTCTTCTTTTTTGTTCTCTCACAACCGAGTTTTGTAGTCTTACTATTGGATCGGATGGGGATTTCTCGCGGCCCTTTTTTGTTCTCTCACAACCGAGGTTCATAGTCTTACTAGTGGTTCTCTTGAGAGATTTCTTGCGGCCCTTCTTTTTTGTTCTCTCACAACCGAGTTTTGTAGTCTTAACATTGGATCGGATGGGGATTTGTCGCGGCCCTTTTTTGTTCTCTCACAACCGAGGTTCATAGTCTTACTAGTGGTTTCCTTGGGAGATTTCTCGCGGCTCTTCTTTTTTGTTCTCTCACAACCGAGTTTTGTAGTCTTACTATTGGATCGGATGGGGGTTTATCGCGGCCCTTTTTTGGTCTCTCACAACCGAGGTTCATAGTCTTACTAGTGGTTCCCTTGGGAGATTTCTCGCAGCCCTTCTCTTTTGTTCTCTCGCAACCGAGTTTTGTAGTCCTACTCACTAGTACCTTGAAGGATCTCTTATAGCCCTAGTCGCAGCCGGGATCCTTACGTAAGGATGTATGGGTATGTTATCATTTAAATAATTGCGTGTTTAATAAATTTTTAACAGGTGCATAACATATAATAGTTTAAAGAAATTTTCTTTTCTTTTCTTACTTACATAATAAAACTCAGTGTTATACATCATTGTGATTGCATTTTGACGTCCCACTGATAAAATAGATGGGCTTTTGACGTGAGAACTCTTCTGAAAGTTGAATTTGTTCTGTAATCGGAACTAATTCTGTTTCGTACCTCGAACCGTACTCTGAACATCCTCTGTATTTTGAACTTGCTGTGTCTACCAAACCACCTCTGTCAATTAAACTTGCTCCGTAAATTGAACTTGCTCTGTACTCTGGCCGTGCAAATTTTCTCCGTGTCGCATTCTAGTGGCGAACTCCGCACATATCTCGTTATCTCATCGGTCATATTTATTCCAGATGCTGCATTGGTAGGCTGT
>WURV02145682.1:0-14692 GCA_011762755.2 Epimenia babai
TTAGTGCTACTTTATTAATCGTAGTAAATGCCAGTCTCACTAACAATATTACAATGTTTTAGTGCTACTTTATTAATCGTAGTAAATGCCAGTCTCACTAACAATATTACAATGTTTTAGTGCTACTTTATTAATGGTGGTAAATGTCAGTCTCACTAACAATATTACAATGTTTTGGTGCTACTTTATTAATCGTAGTAAATGCCAGTCTCACTAAAAATATTACAATGTTTTAGTGCTACTTTATTAATGGTGGTAAATGTCAGTCTCACTAACAGTATTACAATGTGTTAGTGCTACTATATTAATGGTGGTAAATGTCAGTCTCACTAACAATATGATTGCCGTATTTTCTACTTATACTCTGAGAAAATTTATTATCAACATCGCTACAAATATTTTCCTGTATTCATGCATGACACTTGCAAATTTTCTGCCATAGAACATGGGCGAAAAAATCTGAGGTTTGTAGAAATTCAAACCTGGCACCTCTTGCAGCCAAGGTTCTAACCACTATACCACCTACCACCCAGGCACCGAGAGTGCAGTGAGATAACGAGCAGAGGGTAGCATACCTTGACAGTGCCCTAAATGCACGTTTAACCTGCACTCATATTTATTTTCTCTGGACATTTCAGAAGCCGAAGTCCTTCCCAAACCTACACCGGCCGTCGCCGACTTCTCTGGTAAGTCCATTCATCATGCACACTTTTTATACATTTCCTCTTAATGCACATTGTGCAATCCTAATGATATCATACTGTTTATAAGAATATTGCCTTTAAAGTAAATTTCGCGCGTTTATTTCCTGAAGCAGTATTTAGAAATTTAACCTTTGTATTCGAGTATTTCATGGAACCAGTATTAAAATAACGAATAATGACTGCCACCATTGGCAGGGTGCTGTAAGAAGGCGGGCGTGTCTGCGAGCTGTGTCAAGTATTGCGTCACAAATGTCACAGATAACTACTCGATGCTGATGGCATGCAGTCGTCACATCAAGAAAATACTCCAGTGTGTTGCCGGTAAGTCTCATCCTCAACCTCATCCATGACCTCATCCATAACCTTATTCACAACCTCATCCCTAACCTCATCCACAACCTCATCAACAACCTCATCCTTAACCTCATCCACAACCTCATCCCTAACCTCATCCACAACCTCATCAACAACCTCATCCTTAACCTCATCCCAACCTCATTCATAACCTTATCCCTAACCTCATTCCTAACCTCCTGCCTTACCTCATCAATAACCTCATATCCACCCCATTTACAACCTCATCCACAATTGCATCCGTAACCTCATATCTACATCCACAATCTGATTCACAACCCCATCCACAACCTCATTCGCAACCCCATCCACACCCTCATTCGCAACCCCATCCACAACCTCATCAATAACTTCTTTCACAGCAGGACACGTGAAAAGTGTAATACTCTATCCAGGACCATAAATACAGCATCAAGTTGTCATCATCTCTGTTCCCTTAGCCCTCATCCAGACACGAGTGTCTCTGAGACAAATCTAACAACTGACTTGTAATATTAATAATTAATGCATGTACATTGTACCAAAGACATAGATACGTATTAAAGCTGGGCGATTAACGTGTTGCACATTAATAAAGCATTATAGTGAATTTACATTATCTGATTTTTTGGCTCCCGCTCCCGCCTCCGATAATCGGAAGGTCATTTACGCTATCCGTCTGACGTTTCTGATCGCTCGCCAGTCTGGAAGTCACGTGATAACACTTTTGCAAAATGGCGAATTACCTTAGTGATGATGACAGTTCCTGTAAACAATTCGATACAAATATGGTAGCTGCCACTGCGAGTGCGCCTACAATAATCGTTGCGAGCCTGCCCACGAGAAAAACCCGGGTAGTGTGGATGAGAGATTCTTTTAAAAGCATAAAGAATTAGGAGCGTGTAACACAGTCATGAATATTCTCCACAGTCAGGATTTGCCTATTTATTAAACTTCTTTTACTACTTTTACAATAGTCCGCACTGCTTTCATCCCATAAACATCCGTGTCCATGGAAAAGCGACATGAAGTTCGGTCTGCTCATCGCTTAACTTTAAATCTAAACGCGGCGCCATCTTGTACACAAAATGCGTTGCTAGGGCGAATATCGCGTGAGCGACACTGTTCATTCATTGGCTGATGCTCCCTCTACCACTCACGACGAATTCATAACTCGTCCGAATTTCAAAACGGATCCGTTTTTCATGAAATACGGCGGTGGGAGTGGGAGCAGGAGCCGAAAAATCGGATAATTTAAATCCACGATTATCAATCAACATTTGGGCAAGTTAGTACAAAGAACCTGTATGGTTCGTGCAACGATATTTATAGTCAGCCCATCTATACATACCTATGTACGCACACACGTACATACATGACCAGATGGAAGGAACCACGTGGCATGCTGCTTGAGGAGACGCATCCGGGCATCTTGTACTCCGCTCTGCGTTAGTCCAGGAAACTACGATCCGGCCTGTGGACCACAAGTAAATAAAGCCATGCTCTGTTTCGCTGAGGGAAAAGGTATTGTTATCTGATATCACCTTGTCTTTCGTCTACAAAATTTTCATTATTTATGCTGTTATATTCATATTTTAGTATCCGGACTTGTACTTACTCGAGGTAGCCTTTTATAATCACTAAAAATTGATCTCAAATAAAATAACTGCGTATTTAAAAATTATATCTAAAATTAGAATAGTACTGAAAACACTGAACTATCCGTTACACTACCGAACCAAGAAAAATGAAACCAGGTGAACAGAAATACAAAAAAAAGGAATGTCAGTTGGTATAATTTGCAAGGCCAGTCCTAATTAATCATAGCAACCACAAATTTGTAAAGTGTCTTTGATAGCCATGTGTTAAAAGGGCACCATAAATCCATAAAATTTCATTACATTTTTTTTCATAACCACATTGTCAGAAGAAAACCCTATGATTAGTATGTTGTATAAGTATAATTTAACAGTATTTGCCCAATGCTTTTGATTATGTGTGTATACCGTCTCGCAATTTGTTATAATATCCTCTATAAAATTTTAACGAACCTTTTTTAATGTTCGTAAGTGCGGCAGGAGAGTATGGTAGTGACCAAGGTGTCCCATTAATCTGTTATGTTGCAGGCACCATACCGAGCAGTCCGAGATCAGTGAGTGTCACCAGCGAGTATGACTATCTACTCGTCCGCTGGAGCATTCCCGCCGAGAACGCTGCCATGGTAACGAACTACACGGTTCTGCACCGCGAAATCACCCAACCAATCTACAGCGTCGTACGTATAACAGTAGAGTAGAATTCTGGTCAAGGTCATCCGCACGCGACCTTTCGTTGCGTATACTCTACCGTCATGGGACTTCCTAGGCTTATCTTAGGCTGGGTAGCCGCGTCAGTCTGGTGATAAATAACGAATAGGGGGACAACACCTATCAAGGCTAATTATAATGTTATTTCACACGCTTCAAATGTAAATATTTTTTGTTAAGTGATGGCTTGGATTCACTCGAGAAAGAATAATTATATTCGAAAGCTTGTGAAATAAGATTACAGTTAGCCTTTAGAGGTGTCATCCTTCTATTCCTTATGGGACTATACGATACATTGGTGCTTTGTAAAACGGGAATAAGCGGGTAGTGTGTGAGGATCACACGGCCCCCCCAATGTACGCACATATTTAGATTTTGACTTAATGTGCCTCTGGCATAGTGGTTAGAGCATTTGACTTTGAATCCAGGGTCCCTGGTTCAAATCCCGCTCTAACCAGTATACTAACTGTGGCGTTTTTCGGGCTGAAAGCACCTTAAACCCCATTGCCCATGGGGGTCTGGGTAGCCCTTGCAGTGTGGTTCTGTTAGGGATTTTTCCCGCTGACGTTTGCTGTGCTTCAGATGTCTATATATGATCTCTATGTCGCTTACCTCCCCGCTATGTCGTCATCTCATTGTAAATAACCATTGACCTTCCATAGACTTAGCGGATTGTGCGACATATGTAGCTCGCATATAGACATCCGGAACCGGTGGCGTGAATGGAAAAAGGTCATTTGTCTGCCCAGACCCGGTGGGTTTTTCACTTTAGGTGTTTTCCCCACCCCTTATAAGGGAGGCTCATCAAATTGTCGTGTTAACCACATAGGCTAGCTTTGTAAAGGGTCATGAATGAAATTGGCTTACATAACGATTACTTCGGTCGTCAGTCAGCCTATAAATAAATAAATAAATAATGTGAACAAACTACAGTCGTTGGGTATTTTACTGACATTGTCACGATCCAGTTTTTTTTGTCACACGAGTCGCGTGGCATTTAGTCGGTGTAATTTACCTCTAAACCATAGAACATGTCATCGTTATGTCACTGAATGTGTCACTGAGTGGTGACATACTGCGTCTACTGAGTCATGTGACTCACGGTCGGTGACATTGCAGTCTGCGATGCTACCACCAAAGACCTATTGGTATAACATCAACACGGGTGTCACATACAAGAAATACGAAGTTGGTGTGGTCGCTGTGGGCAAGTACGGTTCAAGCGTGCCGTCACCCCTCACCGTTATCACCCAGGGCGTAGGTTAGTCCACAACAGCAATACAGAACAAGTGTAACATATAAAACATGGCCATTATTCTTCCGTGTTAGAAAAAATACTATGCAAGGCCGGCATTTTTATATAAAAGTATAATGAAAAATTAAAAAAATTAATGGTGCTAACACCTCTTCTTACTGGAGAGAAATGCACAAAAAAATACATTTTACTGATGGGGTCTGAATCCATGACCTAAAGACCTAAAGATAGCTGTTCTTGCGTCCTACTACCAGGGGGGGGGGTTACAATATACACCAATAAATAGACATCAATGATACTTAATAGGTAAAATATGTAAAAAGTGATGCACACAATAAAATCTAAATTATTAGGACAATTCACAATAGGAAAAAAGAAACAAATAATACTCACGGTGGAATGGTTAAATAATTAACTAAATCAAGATTCGAGAAATTGCTTGAATAAATGAGTTTTTAGTTGTGCTTTGAATGCAGTTAATGACTGGATGGATCTCATAGTTGCGGGAAGTTGATTGAAGAGTTTGGGGGCGATGTAACTAAACGAGCGTTCCCCGAAGCTCACACGCTTGACTTTAGGTTGAACGAGTTCAGGCCATGCGAGAGGGAAGTTTTTCCTGTGAAGCGTTTCCCTTTTTGACAATCTTTAGTAAATTATGTATGTATAATTAATAGTATGAATGGAGCTGGCACACTACTTAAAAAGACAGTAATTGTATAGGAAATGTATAGAAAGTAAGACATCAGAGGTATATTTTTAGCTGAGTAGACGAGAGGGTATAAATTAGCTTTAATTAAGTCAACTTTGGTTTATTGTATTTGAGCAGGGTCTCCAAACAGCAAGGAGAACATGACCGTGTCAGAATGCTGCAGCAAACGTAAGATCACAGCCAACTGTAAGAAGCTCTGCGCTAGTGACGGATTCCTGCAGCTAGAGGGCACTGACCTTGTCCAGTGTTCTTCCGATATCAAGATAGCCCTCGCTTGTCTATCAGGTGAGACCCTTACCTCATGATCTATGGACAATCACTGCGTCAATCAAGAGCTATATCATTCGCAAAGTTTACAGTTATCTGCAAAATACAATTTATTCCAAGTTAAAATATACCAATTTACAACCTATATATTATGATATATAAAAGGCGAGGTTTTGGTGTTACTTTATAATTAAATGTCACTCGCACGTACAACATTGCCCTGTTACAACCCTAAGATATTTTATAATAAACCATTCCACGACAAATCTTTCTCAACATTCGAGCACGAATATCTTGCTCAATTCCTATTTTGGAAGGCTCAGGAAAAAATCCCTGGTTTATGCTGGTTCGAACTCGCAACCTCTCGCATGAAAAGCAGAGCTTCTAACCAGTGCACCACTGGTGCCAAAATATATATATATATATATATATGGAGGCAGCAGAGAATTATAATAACTAGTTATATAGATTCAAGTTGTCTATCGCACTTAAGTCAGAAAAATAGACTTATCTTAGAAAATAGATGACTATAGAATATACAGTCAGATAAATGTAAATTAAATTCAAAAGTATGCAATAGAGGCAGAATGAATTAAAGAAGGTCAGAATTATAGATATAAAAACAGAATGTCACAGAGTTTGATACGGTACACAGATAGCATAGCGGTGTATGGGGGGTCGGGTTAGCCATGTCGTAAATCCAACGAATACAAAGGTAACACGAGATTTCGTGTATCAAGGTATACTATCAAGTAAATGTGCGCTGGGGAGCAGGGGAGATAAATATTGTGGGCAGTTAGTTGGTGGTCACTTGGTAAACAGCATCAGTAAGTTGAAGCTACTTTACATAATGATGACGTTTAACTAACTACCGTCTTTGTTAATGATGTGAGTGATATAATACACTCGTTATTCCAGGTGGTCGTAACCACACACCCTGCTGCCTCAAAAACAATGTGCCCGAGTACTGCAGTCCTCTGTGTGGGGGCGGCGGGGAGCTGCCTTTCGATTGGTCGCTGTCTCAGTGCTACGTACATTTCCCCGTGATTGACGCATGCCGCGATGAGGGCATTGGTGAGAATATAGCTAACAAGCTGTGATAGCATTGAGTAGTGACAGTGTATCTGAAGGCTGTGATAGCATTGAGTAGTGACAGTGTATCTGAAGGCTGTGATAGCATTGCGTGATGAGAATATAGCTAACAGGCTGTAATAGCATTGAGTAGTGACAGTGTATCTGACAGGCTGTGATAGCATTGCGTGGTGAGAATGTAGCTAACAGGCTGTGATAACATGGCATGGCATGGTGAGAATGTAGCTAACAGGTTGTGATAGCATGGCAGTTGTAAATTGTATCAGAGATGTGGCAGTAAAGTGTGCTCTCATTAACAATATCTAAAAAACAGAATTTGATACAAATTCTATGTATGAATTTATAGGCTGATCACAAGAGTAATTGTTGTGTGGGCGATCCTTGGCCTTATACAAAACTAGCCTATTAATGCGGTTAACACAACAATTTGATTAGCCTCAGGTATGGGGAAAAACAGCTAGTGTAAAAAACCCACCAAGTTTGGGCAGACAATTAACCTTCTTCCATTCACAACACTTTCCATATATCTACATACAGCAACGTCAGTGGGAAAAAGCCCTAACAGAACCACACTGCGAGGGGTACCCAGAGCCTCATAGGCACAGGGATTTAAGATGTTTTCAGCCCAAAAATACCATAGTTAGTACACTGTTTAGAACGGGAAATGAACCAGGGACCTCTGGATTCAAAGTCAAATGCTCTAACTACTATGCTAACTGCCCCCCCCCCCCATCCATACAAGATTTCTACCTGAACCTCAGTAATTTTCCCCTCCCTATGTTTATTATGATAGTTCCGTAAATTCATATATCTAATCAGTATAATGCGATGGAATATTTTCATATAGTTGAAACAGAAGAAGTGTGACTTCCTGTTTAGATGATTCGGTGAACATTTAATGTTTCGATGATTCGGTAAACATTTAGCAGGATTCAATACAAGTTATACATGACATCGCGCTTTTTGTTCTCTAGGTAAGCTGCCAGGGGCTCCAGTCGGTGTGGTGCTCGGACAACTAACCGACACGCAAGCTGTCATCTCGTGGCAGGAGAGCAAACTGTCATCAGCCAAGCCAGACCGATATGATGTCATCTATACAGCAATTGGTGGCAATCAAGGTGGCGGGGTACGTGGAGCTGGACAATGGTCAAGTTGATGATTAGAAGTTGATGGTGATGTTGGTGATGCATTGATGCAGATGTTGGGGATGTGTTGATGCAGATGTTGGTGATGCGTTGATGCAGATGTTGGTGATGCGTTGATGCAGATGTTGGTGATGCGTTGATGCAGATGTTGGTGATGCATTGATGCACACGTTGGTGATGCATTGATGCACACGTTGGTGATGCATTGATGCAGATGTTGGTGATGCCTTGATGATGATGTTGGTGATGCATTGATGCAGATGTGGGTGATGCGTTGATGATGATGCTGGTGATGCATTGATGCAGATGTTGGTGATGCCTTGATGATGATGTTGGTGATGCCTCGATGCAGATGTGGGTGATGCGTTGATGATGATGCTTAGACATCATGATGTAAATTATGACATTAAAAACTGGAAATGATATTGTCTTTTATTAATACTGCCATGATGAATTTGACATTCATGTTGACTTCCAAAGTTGTTTGCTGATGAATTTGTTATGACTAAGATTAATACGTGATGTTGACTCCGAATTGCAAGGTATAAGAAAAAGTGACACCTTTTCACTAATATAATTCATATAACCCAATAAAATGTCAGGTTTTATTTCCATATTAAGTATTAGGAAAGACACCTATTGACACATGCTCACAGTATTTTCTGTAATTTTTATCATGTGTGGCAGACGAACTCCGTGATAACTAGAACGACTGTATTGATTGGGCTCAAACCCCAGACACGTTACTCAGTGGTCGTGGTTGCTGTCAACAGTGCTGGCACCAGCATGAAGTCACCTGCGCTCACCTTTGTTACTGCCAGTATGCATCTACGTCTTTATCTTAGGCTAGCTTTTTAAAGAGCCAATTCTGGCCCAGCTGATCCCTGGCGAATCTAATTTCCTTATTGGTATTATATTGTACAGTCAAACCTTTATTAAGCGGCCACTCACGGTAATCACGAAAAAGTGGCCATTAAGACAGGTGGCCGTTTAATCCAGGTTTGACATTTTACTAGTGTAGATGTCGGGAGGAATTTGAAGTGACCGTTACGACAGGTGCCCGCTTAATACAGGTGGCCGTTCGGGCAGGTTTGACTATATGTATTGTTAGGGGTATCAGTTGATAAAACAGCTCAATGGAAATCACACTGACTTCCGTAATTCCACGGTGTGCTTCTCTACGGCTTTTCACACCCATTCTGTTCATTAAATAACCTTTAAAGCTGAATCATACATTCTTTGTGTGAAGTAGTCAAAGTTTTTTGCTTTTCTCACCACTTTTGCGAGGCCTTTAACAATATGCTCGGAAATATCACGGCATCTGATCTGCAAGTCATCTCCGACGGTTGAAGATGTTTCTCTTGCGCATTTCTCTCTTGCCATTCATAGAACCACAGCGACTACGTTGATGTATCAAAAAACGCAACAATTAACCGTTAAAGTTATAGTCTGTCATGCTTGTTACAGATATCTGTGAATTTCTTTGGCAAGGTATAGAAGCTGTAAATATCAGTGTTTCCTGAAAAAGGTGTAGAATACCTAAATGCCCAGGAGAAACTGTGCCCTGTAGCTCGATTTGTAGAGCACCAGATCGGTTATGACCATATTATGAGTTCAGACCACATAGAAATAAGGTTTTTGTGTTAACTTCTATTATGCTCCTCATAGAAACACCTAAAATACTGCTCTACTATTGCTCCAAAGTTTATTTATTGTTTATTGTTTAATGTGGCTTATATTTAGACACGATATTCTAGGGTATGTAAGCGTCTGATCGCCACAACATATGTTTATCTACAATATTTGAAGAAATATTAAAAAAAGTAAAAAATATCTATTTCTATTTTTAGCTCATCTGAGACGTAACAATAAATACTAGTGGAATGTTTTGTGACAAATATGTACAAAAGATCACATGTAAATTCTGTTGGGTCACTATGTAGTTGGCAGTCACACCTATTGCCATGGTTATCTATATTTCTAATTGAATCCAGGTAGAATGCCCGCACCGAAGCAGGTCCCTTGGACAGAGCCGTACAATGAGACAGGTATGTGCATCAGTATATGTTACAGGGTGGGCCAAAAAAAGGTACCGATTATTGGCCCACTCTGTCCCTGGATACACATTGCAAAGTGCTCTCAATCATGTGTATGGCGTTGTACATACATGTGCGATACAATATTACGGTAATCATAGTAAGTGAAAATCAAATCAATGAACGGGTTATCGGCAGTGAGCTGCCAACATAAATTTGTACTAAAAACTGGAAAATTAGATCATGTACACCGAAACTGAACAATGGTACATACAGTACCTGTAGGAGATTGCTACGTACCACTATCCTATAAGATTAGTATTTGCACTATCCTTTATGATTGGTACGTACACTATGCTATAATAAGATGGGTACATACACTATCCTATAGAGATGCTATGTAAACTATCCTGTAAGAAGATTGCTACGTACACTATCCTATAATAAGATTGGTATGCACACTATCTTATTATGATATGAGTATGCACATTATCCTATGAGATTGTTGTGTAAACTATGCTATAATAATATTGGTATGTACAATGTCCTATAATAATATAGGTATGTACACTAATGTATCTGTAATGAGATTAGTATGTACACTATCCTATAATAAGATTGGTACGTACACTCTCCAATAATGAGATTGGTATGTACACTATCCTATAATAATATTGGTACGTACACTCTCCAGTAATGAGATTAGTATGCACACTATCCTATAATGAGATTGGCGTGTACACTATCCTATAATGAGAATGGTATGTACACTATCTTATAATGAGATTAGTATGTACATTATCCTATAATGAGATTGGTATGTACACTATCCTATAATGAGATTGGTATGTACAGTATCCTATAATGAGATTGGTATGTACACTATCCTATAATGAGAATGGTATTTACACTATCCTATAATGAGATTGGTATGTACACTCTCCTATAATGAGATTGGTATGTACACTATCCTATAATCAGAATTGTATTTACACTATCATATAATGAGATTGGTATGTACATTATCCTATATTGAGATTGGTATTTACATTATCCTATAATGAGATTGGTATGTACACTATCCTATAATGAGATTGGTATTTACACTATCCTATAATGAGAATGGTATTTACACTATCCTGTAATGAGATTGGTATGTACACTATCCTATAATGAGATTGGTATGTACACTATCCTAAAATGAGAATGGTATTTACACTATCCTATGAGATTGGTATGTACACTATCCTATTATGAGATTGGTATGTACACTATCCTATAATGAGAAAGGTATTTACACTATCCAAAAATGAGATTGATATGTACACTATCCTATAATGAGGTTGGTATTTACCCTGTTGTACAGTGCTGTACCGTACCTGAGTGTTAACGCTCTGACATCTGTATGTGTTATCTCCCTTTGTGAACAGATTGCTGTTTGACAAAAGGTGTGCCACTAAACTGCATCCATTTCTGTAACTACTCGATCGATCTACCCAAAGCCTTCTCATCCAACATCCAATCAGCGCTTCAGTGCGAGAGGCATCTCATAGACATGCTCATCTGTGCGTCCGGTACGTGGGAGAGTAGAACCGTCTAACCATATAGACCGTACCGTGCCGTGATGCTACCGATGTCTAGTAGAGCTGATATCTTCGAGGTGCTGTTTTATCTAGATGTTTGAAAATAATGATGGAAGCTATCATGTTTAATTTTGACTACTTTTATTACCGTATATCCTCGCCTGTAAGTCGATCCGCCTATAAGTCGACCCCCCAACTTTGGCCGATGAAATCATTGTTTTGCTCTTGACCCACCTATAAGTTGAGGGTGGAGTTTGAGGGTGCTAGCCCTTCTTCAGTCATTCACGGCGATTGGCTGCCATTATAATGTGGATGGAAAACTTACCCGATGTTGTATTCTAATAAATGTGACGAACGCAAAATGTGTTGATTATATATTTTTATTGTAGTAATATAAGGTCTATCAATATATAGATATGTGCCGTCCAAGATGTCTGAAGGTACGTATCAGTATATTATTACTGCCCAAAATTTTTTAATTTTTATTGACCCGCCTGTAAGACGGGGGTAGACTTTAAGGATTAAAATTTTGTCTTTAAAAACCATCTTATCGGCGAGTATATACGGTATATTTGATCAGTTAGTTATCAAAATATATTACAATACATAACAAATATGCGAATAACGTAGCAACCACTATCAACTAACCAGATGGACGTAACCACACGGGTTGCTGCATCAGGAACCAAGTGACCCCCGTCTGCTACAAATTCTGTCACGTTACGAGATCCACGAGGCTCCGTACCACCGACCTTGTCTGTAACTTTGAGGCTGACAAGTTTTTCAAGTGTTACGTCGAGGGTCAAGGTCGGTTCCAGTTGTGTATCCGTATACAGTATTTTGTCCTATTATGGGGCATGGTATTGTCTAGATGTTCCAGTTGCTAGCATCAGATATCAGAGGAGAACCAAATTGTCATTTGGCAAGCTGCAGTACATTAGTGTTGCACTTTTATACACAACTTCCATCTCTTTCTTTTAACATACTGAAAACACCAAAAATCACATTTAAAATCTGTAACATAACATCTATTTCACCTGACATTGTACAACTTTGTACGACTGTACACCTTGGCATCATTGACACGTCCCCTGATATTTTACACCTATGATCTTGACATCTTTAACACCTGCGACCTCAACACCTGTCACCTCACATCTTCAACACCTGTCACCTTACATCTTTAACACCTGTCACCTTACATATTTAACATCTGTCACCTTACATCTTTTACCCCGTGTCTCATCTCAGATATACTTCCACGACAACCCGAGAACATCACGGTAAACTCAATGACCGAATCATCCATCGAACTGTCCTGGGACCTTCCTGTCCGTGGACCAACCCCCACTAGCTACATCGTGGAGTACCTGCCTTACTTCTATGGAAAAACTTCCATTCAAAGGGTACCATCCAAATTGAAAAATATTATAGTATCATTCAATCAGTTCCCTGACTCACCATACAGTTGAAGCTACCAACACAGCCCTGATAAATTCTATATTAAATTATTCCCGGAGAGGAAACATCACATTAAATGATCATAGCATTAAGTGGGATAACAATAAATATCACAATAAAACAAGAATGTGTAGATATAGATCAGTGTATAATATATAGCTCACACCTAGGTAGACCCTAGCTATCACAAGTCACCCACTGATGATATTAGATTATTGTAATGCGTCTATTGTAAATTCCTTGTTGTTTCTTGTAAGGCTTGCCCATGTAAGAAAAAATAGACACGCGGGATTGTGGGTTTCTGTTTACTGTGTTTATCATTACCATCACATTATGTCACAATCCCATTTGTCATGACATTTGCAGTGACATTTTTGGTTAAATTTGCGGTTACAGTCACTTTGAAATTTGCGTGTAATTAGCAGTTATATCAATAGTTATATTAACAGTTATATTAACAGTTATATTAACAGTTATATTAACAGTTATATTAACAGTTATATTAGCAGTTATATTAACAGTTATATTAACAGTTATATTAACAGTTATATTAACAGTTATATTAGCAGTTATATTAACAATCATATCAACAGTTATAGGAACGGTTATATTAACAGTAGTATTAACAGTAATATTAAGTTATATTGAACGTTATATTAACAGTTATATAAACAGTTATAGTCGAGGGTAAACTCACTGAGTTTGAAAATCTTACTTTTGTAAATGGATGAATGAATAGCAATGATTGCACGCTGTTTGACACCCGTTAATCACTCCCTACTCTTCAGGAAGTAGGCCTAGCTCCATTACATAGAAACAAGCAGATTTTCCTCACAAATACTCCAAGCATTATGTCCGTCATTATTCTCAAGTGTAGACACTTACGACACTTGATCTTGATGTGTCAGGCAACCACGAACACCACCCTCATAGTCCTCCAGCCACTCAAGTCATCCATGACGTTTTCAATCCGAGTGATATCCGTGACAAGCAACGGCACCAGTCTACCATCGATGCCTGTGATCGCTCGTACCAGCCGAGCTCGTTAGTTCACATACCATCGTAGTAAACATATACCATCCTAGTAAACATATACCATCATAGTAATTATATACCATCCTAGTAAACATACCATCATAGTAATTATATACCATTATAGTAAACATATACCATCGTAGTAAACAAATATCATTACTCTAATCACATACCATATTGGTAATCATATACCATCATAGTAAACATATATCATTACCGTAATCACATACCATCATAGTAAACATATATCATTACTGTAATCACATACCATCATAGTAATCATGTACCATCATAGTAATCATAAACCATTATAGTAAACATATATCATCATAGTAAGCATACATCATTATAGTAAACATATATCATTACTGTAATCACATACCATCACAGTAATCACATGCCACCATAGTTAACCTATACCATCATAGTAATCACATACCATCATAGTAAACATATACTATTACTGTAATCACATACCACTATAGTAATCACATACCGTCATAGTAAACATATATCATTACTGTAATCACATACTGTCATGCAATCACATATTTCTGTTGTAATCACATGCTGTCATTGTAATCACATACTGTGATTATAATCACATACAATCATGTAATCACATATGGTGATTGTAATTATATACCGTCATGTAATTATATACTTTCATTTAATCACATACTGTCATGTAATCACATACTGTCATGTAATCACATACTGTCATGTAATCACATACTGTCATGTAATCACATACTGTCATGTAATC
>WURV02145693.1:0-38709 GCA_011762755.2 Epimenia babai
CTCTCTCCCTCCCTCTCTCTCTCTCTCTCCCTCTCCCCCATCTCTCTCTCTCCCTCATTTCATTCCAGCTTGACTGGTGATTGCACCCCGAATAGTCATCTACAGGAAATGGGCTGATCCCTCTCTGATGTGTCCTAAATGTTTTCTTGAAGAGGAGAATCCTTTACATCACATTGATGTGTGTCCAGCATACAGCAGAATACAACGGTCCATTTTAACGAAGCAGTCACTACAGAGACAGACATCGGACATACTCCCATGAAAAGTCTTGCGCTGTTCTTGCGCAAGACAGGTAATTGGCTAAGGCCAGTGTGTCAAGCGGTTGTTATGTGATACAAACAATTACTGTCGATTCTAATAGACTGCATATAATAACCTTACCCCTTCCCGTGATCGATCTTTCGGTGAAGGTGCCCCACAATTCTCAATCAGTTGCCTCCAACGATTAAAGAGTTGAAATCCTAACCCAATTCCAGCAAAATGAATCTTTTCGAAAAAAAAATCCCGCACACTAGCCTAACCCTACCTTAATCTGTTTCATATATATTGTTACTGTTTCCTAGAAAGTCACATTTTAAATAAATATGTTTTGAATAGCCAATAACAGGTCATCTCTGTATTATGAGTATTTAATTTATTTACGCAGTTGTAACTCCGTAGGCAACGATCTGGCATCGTCGTCTGTTGTCATAAAATTCGCTAAATCTTTCAATATGCCGAAAGTGGTAAAAATCGTTGAAAGAATTGCACATGGTGTTCACGTACGCTCAGAGACAGAAACTCATATCGTTAAACTAGACCCGATATAGCTAAACAATAAACTAAGAAAATATGCATACAACCAGATTTTGTAATTATACGTATAGGAAATCGGTGAAGTATACATATATGTACAGGGATGAACGTTACAAATATCCTAGTAAATAGACCGAAACGGATACGTAGAAGTCTAACATCTACGGTTCATCATAAATGCAAGGAAATGTTTCTGTGAAGTCTCTTTGCAAGCGTCAAAGTTCCTTGAAAGTAATTAATAAATAATGAAAATTATGCACTTTTTGTTAATGCGACGAAACTAACCTCAAACTCGGTGACGCATCAAAAAGAACTTCATATATTTTTTAGTGAAGGTAGCCCGGCGGGTAAAATCGGTTTTTTAACTAACATGCACCTTTATTTATCAAAGGAATTTTGAAGATTTTAAAGCTAAAATACCCATGCATAGGACTCAAGTATTATTCGGATTTACATAAGGAAAAATTTTAAACGACTATTTAATTAATGTAATAATGTGACCAAACGATATTAATCGTTCGTCTTTGTATGTCTTTAAGTTTGCACTTCTAACGTGATCTCTTCGTTGCTTTCTTTGTCATGTGACTGCGGATGCCAGTCCTCAGTCGGCTTGGACGCAGCAATTACTTTCTCCTTTAGGCTAGCACCTTCGCTTTTGAAAACTGTCCATACGAAAGTGACGGGAATTGGAAGGAGTACGGCGACCATGAGCAGCCAACCAATTCCCTGGGCCCATTTCTCGATCGGTTGTTTATTCGAATATTGCAGCGGTTCATAGAACACGAGAGACAAAATTAGAATCACCATCACAAGGAGTGGAGCGAGAACAACCCACGTGACGACCCAGAACCAAACAGGATGTGGCGAAAAACCGAGCATGTATCTGATGTCACGCAGAAAGTTACGAACGCCATACACCCAGATGACTGACGCTATCTCTCCGAAACAAATGACGAACACGGTGTATGTACAACCGTACAAATCCATCAAATTTAGAACGTTATCTCCCCCTGGAGTCACTAATGGTAAGGCCAGCAGGAAGCAGACAACACCGCTGCAAATCGTTATATACATCTTGTATTTGAGCAATTTGGGAAACTCATCCGTTATTGTGGTGAGAACGGTCTCCATCAAAGCAAATTCGCTGTCTACACCGAGGGTGAAGAGCATGAAGAAGAAAATAATAGACCAAAATTGGGACACTGGCAGGGCTGAGAGGGCCTCTGGGTAAGCCACAAAGGCAAGACCGTAGCCGGACGCGGCTACCTCCTTGATGTCGATACCTGTATCATAGGCCATAGCGCCCAAAGTGGTGAACACGACAAGACCAGCGATAAAGCTCGTGAGGATATCCACACCACTAATGATTAGTGAATCTATGTAAACATTATTGCGAAAACGGTTGTAACTGCCCAATGTAACGATTGCACCGAATGAGACGCTTAACGAAAAAAACATCTGACCACCCGCTGCTTTCCAAACCTGCACGTCGCCGAGCTTCGACCATGTCGGAATAAGGAAGTATTTAACGCCGTGCAGAGATCCTGGGAGGGTCGCCCCTCTGATAAGAAGAGCGACGAGGACGAAATATGGGAAAGTCGCCGTGAAGTAGACCACCTTCCCTGAACTCTTGACTCCGCGCAACAAGCAAAGAATGACGATGATCCATGAAAGCATAAGACACAGAGCAAGGTACCAAATTGGATTGCCAATATTACTCAGTGAGTCCGTACGCTGAATTACGTCGGTATAAAAATAGAAATGAGCCGGAGTCCGCGTCTTATTAGTGCATCGCAACAGTTCGGGGCACACGGTTGTCAAATTTAGTAGCTCCGCGTAGGTCGACGTCACCTTGGCTGACGAGCATTTGTCCAAATCGAAATCGCATTCTCGCTTTCCTGAGCACTTGCATGAATCCGTGTAAGGGGATGTGCTGTTTGCACCGCATTTTGGCATAGAACTGCCCTCTCCGATGCGAACGTAACAGTTTTCTGCGATCCATTCGTTTTTGCAGGTAGTCCAAGGCAATACACTCTGCATACTAGCAAACATGAAGTAGAGTGTGTAGGCCATGATCGCGTTGTAATAGATCGCCAAAACCCCGGCAACGAAAACCATCGAGATACCGACGCCCTTTGCCCCCGGATTCATGCTGAAGATCCCGACGGGGCCTTGTCCTGCGTACTGACCAAGAGCAAGCTCCAGGAAATACATCGGTTTGCCGATTAACAACTGCAGAATTATGTACGGAATGAAAAACGCAGCTCCGCCGTTGTTGTAGGCCAACGTCGGAAAACGCCATAGGTTTCCCAGACCAACAGACAATCCGATGCACGATAACAACGATTCTATCTTGCTTCCCCAGTGTCCGCGGCCATGGTCAGATTCGACAATCAAGTGTCTATAAGGGCTTCCTCTTGCTTTTAACGGATAAATAACATCTTTAATCGCCCGAAAAGAGCATAACTTCGACATGTCCAACGGTTGTCAAAAACAATTACGAATAATCACGAAAAACGTCATTGATATTTGCGCGTTACGTTAACAAAATTATCTCACAAAGAATAACTATTAATCTTTTATTTAGGTGTGCTTGTGTGCGTGGGCCGCATGTATTGTGCTTTTGGAGAACTTGTCTAACCTTGAAGTGACGTTTCCTAAAAATAACGCACGTATCACATTACTACACTATCAATAGAGTTATCAGGTTTAGGAATTTTTGCTTCATCGCAGTCACAATGATTTTCATCACACGTCCCAAACTAAGATATTACTAAAGATATACAATGTGTTCTTCTAAGTAACTGGAGATAAATGCGCAGGAAAACCTTTACGACCCACCAGGGGTAAATATTGTTCTATGCATTCATCTCCAATACAAATAAAATCAATCATTTTTATTTGTATATCTATATCAGTCAAAAACATGCGGTTCTCCTTTAATCGCATATGGATGAAACAAAGCGTATGACTAAACTATGATCATATGTAACAGAACACTCTTTATAAGTAGAGCTCAGCCAAAACCACATGAAAGATATTTTGCATTAAATATGAGGTTAACTTAGCATTAAAAGTAAATAATTATAATCCACATTAGTGTTATTTATTAATCGATATAGTATATACAATAATTTCCTATTGTCAACGGTCAAAATAATATAAGCCTATTTAAAACCACACCTTAAAACGCAAAACATATATTATTGCTGTGAATGTGACCTGGATGCGAATAAGCGATTAGAATCTCGAGTCTGACCAGGGTTTCACGCATTCACTACTCGTGTCATAGGGCTAACGGTACACAATCGACATTCACAGTTCAACTCCGACTCAAAATACACAGATTGAAAACAATACCGAGGTGAGCCCTGCCATTCTTTGATAAATATGCTTCACTTCTACATGTCATGAAGACATCCACAAACGAACTGGGGGTCTTGCAACCTCCCGCGGCACTTAACAGCTTTGTCGTCGAAAATTATTCAATTTCGAAACACATCTTCACTAGCTTTGTCTGTACGTTCTTTTGGATTTATTTAGTATATTTAAAACTGTCTTTTAAATGAATACATTGAGAGGTTCATACAATAAAATGCTAATGTTCAATAATATTGTTTATTGATAGGTTCCCTACTAACACCTTCGCTTGACATGCAGCTTCTTATCCACCTTTTATAATCTTGTGAAAGTAATAACAAATCGTTAAGTAATTTCAGACGGTATTCAAGTACATTTGTGGACAGTTGGTATTATTAAAGTATCATCGATATTAGTAATCAGTTAACTATACATACAGATATACAAACAGGATTTTCACTAGGACTAATAAACACTTCGAAGTGTCTCAAAGAAGAGATTACTTCCATGGCGGTTTCCCAAGTCGTATTTTATCCTATGACTTCTATATGTCTCCCTTTGACAAAATTATTATGAATGAATTATATTTGGGAGGAATGGACCTATCCAGTACGCCCCGCCTACTGACTCACTTCCGTGACTTCAGTCATAACAATGCCACGTGCTAATGGAGGCAAAGTACTGCATCAAACTTCTGCTAGGTTCACGAGTTACATCTATTATGCCTTATAATAAAAATGTTAACACATTTATATAATTTTAATTTCATTGAAATAAATTATTAACCCAATTAAAGTACAGTGTGGGGTAGGTGGCGTAATGGTTAGAGCGTTTAACTATGAATCCAGGGGTCCCTGAAACAACTCTCGCCTGCCCACGAGTGGCGTTTTTCGGGCAAAAACGCCTTAAACCCATGTGGCCACGGGGATCCGGGCATATAGTGTGGTTCTGTTATGGATTTTTCCCTCTGACGTGGCTGTGCTACAGATACTGTATGGATGTTCTCTATGTCACCTCGGTGATATTTGCGATATTTGATACTTATTCACCGTCAAAATGAAATCGAATATTACGCACTGGTAATCTATGTTGAATATTGTCTATATTTAACTTTTATTTTTCTATATTTGGTTTGGATTAGATATTGCACTATTAGCACGTCGCATTGTTATGACCGAAAGAAACAATATCACGTCGTCGATATAGGTCATGCTAATCGCCCGATAGATTATGTCAATCAAACCTCTGGATAGGTCCATTTTGAAATTTTGAAAAAGATTTCATGTAATAATGTGACCAAACGATACGTGTCATAGTATTTCTGTGTCTAGGTTTCTACTTCTTCTAAGGCGAGTTCTTCGTTGCTCTCATTGTCATGTGGCTGCGGATGCCAGTCCTTAGACGGCTTTGAGGCAGCAATAATTTTCTCCTTTAGGTTAGCACCTTCGCTTTTGAAAACTGTCCATACAAAAGTGACGGGAATCGGAAGGAGTACGGCGACCATGAGCAACCAGCCTATTCCTTGGGCCCATTTCTCAATGGGGCGTTGATCAGAGTATTCTAGCGGTTTGTAGAACACGAGAGACAAAATTAAAATCACCATTACCAGGACTGGGGCGATAACAACCCACGTGACGACCCAGAACCAAACAGGATGTGGCGAAAAACCGAGCATGTATCTGGTGTCACGCAGAAAGTTACGAACGCCATACACCCAGATGACTGACGCTATCTCTCCGAAACAAATGACGAACACGGTGTATGTACAACCGTACAAATCCATCAAATTTAGAACGTTATCTCCCCCTGGAGTCACTAATGGTAAGGCCAGCAGGAAGCAGACAACACCGCTGCAAATCGTTATATACATCTTGTATTTGAGCAATTTGGGAAACTCATCCGTTATTGTGGTGAGAACGGTCTCCATCAAAGCAAATTCGCTGTCTACACCGAGGGTGAAGAGCATGAAGAAGAAAATAATAGACCAAAATTGGGACACTGGCAGGGCTGAGAGGGCCTCTGGGTAAGCCACAAAGGCAAGACCGTAGCCGGACGCGGCTACCTCCTTGATGTCGATACCTGTATCATAGGCCATAGCGCCCAAAGTGGTGAACACGACAAGACCAGCGATAAAGCTCGTGAAGATATCCATGCCACTAATAACGAGTGAGTCGATGTAAACATTATTGCGAAAACGGTTATAGCTGCCCAGAGTAACGATTGCACCGAATGAGACGGTCAACGAAAAAAACATCTGACCACCCGCTGCTTTCCAAACCTGGACGTCCGCGAGTTTCGACCAGGTCGGAATAAGGAAATATGTGACGCCGCGAAGAGATCCTGGGAGAGTCGCCCCTTTGATGAGAAGAGCCAAAAGGACGAAATATGGAAAGGTCGCAGTGAAGTAGACCACTTTGCCAGAACTCTTGACTCCGTGCAGCAAGCAAAGAATGACGATGATCCACGACAACATTAGACACAGGGCAAGGTACCAAATGGGGTCATCAATGTCACTTAGCGAATCCGTGCGCTGAATGACGTCGGTGTAGAAATAGAAATGGGCAGGCGTGCGTGTTTTATTAGTGCATCGCAGCAGTTTTGGGCACGCGGTTGTTGTCAAATTGAGTAGCTCCGCGTAGGACGTTGTCCCCGTGGCTGACGAGCATTTGTCTAAATCGAAATCTTCCTCTCGTTGTCCTGTGCACTTGCATAGATCCGTGTACGGTGAAGTGCTATTAGTTCCGCATGTCGGCATAGAATTGCCGTGTCCAACGCGAACGTAACAGTTTTCTGCGATCCATTCGTTTTTGCAGGTCGTCCAAGGCAATACACTCTGCATACTGGCAAACGTGAAGTACAGTGTGTAAGCCATAATGACATTATAATAGATCGCCAAAACCACCGCTACGACAACCATCGAGATACCGACTCCCTTTGCCCCCGGATTCATGCTGAATATTCCAACAGGGCCTTGTCCCGCGTACTGTCCAAGGGCAAGCTCCATAAAATACATGGGTTTGCCGATCAACAATTGTAGAATTATGTACGGAATGAAAAATGCCGCTCCGCCGTTATTGTAGGCCAACGTCGGAAACCGCCAGAGGTTTCCGAGACCTACAGACAGTCCGATGCATGATAACATAAATTCTGCCTTGCTTTCCCAGTGTCCACGATCATATTCCGATTCGACAACCAAGTGTCTGTAAGAGCTTCCTCTTGCCTTTAACGGATAAATAACATCTTTTATCGCCTGAAGAGGGAAAATCTTCGCCATCTCTAACGATTATATATAATTGCTAAAAACGTCATCGACCGTTACCAAGGACTTTAAAAGAGGTTCGCACGTTTGAATTTTTTATTTGTGTGTACGTACGCGCCTGTTGGCGCGAGCGCATGTGTGTGTGTGTGTGTGTGTGTGTGTGTGTGTGTGTGTGTGTGTGTGTAACAAATCTGGCTGCTGCGTTGTGGCATATTGCATTTTTCAAACGGAAAATTATTCGTTAGAATCTAGCTTGAAGTGGCTGTTCTAAAAACAATTTACGCATAAAACTTGGACATCATTCTCTAATGTTGGTTATTGTATTGAATTTTCAAGAGTAGTAGTATAAGTCATGTTGCTCCCGTTTATCAATCAAACTATAAGCACACTCTACACAATGAATTAGTGTATTGAACAGTTGTCAATTATTTAATTAAAATAAATGATAATTCCACCAAAATGATATAGGAATTCTTATACGCTATACTCAGATTTATATATAGGTACACATATTGAATTATATACTAATGTCAAATTCTCCCTCTGTCTGTCGATCTCTCCCTCTCAACATTTACAGCTCAATTTCGACTCAAACCTATTGAAAACTGCAATACTCATTAGAGACCCTACCATCCGTTAGTAAACATAATTCCCTTGCCACATGTTGAGACATCCACTATCAAAAAAATATATAAAATAGGGAGTCGACCTCGCGCGGCAGATAACATTTTTGGCGTCAAATATCTTCAGTAACTTTTTACATTCTTTACGATTTATTTGGTTTATTTCAGACTGTCTATAAATTAGAAAAAATATTTAAAATCAAAATTGAAATAATGTAATGTGGCGCAAGAGATGTCGCTGCGACAAGAAACTGTGTATGTAAACGCATGTGTTATAGTGAGTTTACACTATGCGATATACCGATGCGATATCCTATTGATCCGTCATATGCAGATCGCTCGCCCGTTTACACTGTCCGTCAGACCTTCGACGGTGAGGTAACGATTTTAAATCACGTGATTAAGTCACGCGGTGAATGCAGTCCAAAATGGCGACGAATTAGTTCGGTTTCGACTTAACCAGACGATACTTGTCTAGAGCAACTAGAAACCAGCAAAAAGAAATAAGAATGGATAAAACATAATCAATAATAATACTTGTTTTTATAATTTCACTTCAATTGATAATTATTAATTACGAACCTGTCCATTATGGGGAACTGAGCGCACGGAACCTTAATGTATTGTGGGTGTTTAGTATTCTAGCATAATAAGGAATTATCTCTATAGAGACTGATGGATAATTCGGTTACTGCATTGTCAAGAGACACATTCAATCTTCTCTCCGCCATTTTTTCATTTGAATTTTCATGGAAACTGGTGTTATCTTGTGACATGTACTAGCGTTCTTATTGGTCAAAGAGACGTCGATGGACGGAATAGAACAAGCTCTATTCGTTCGAATTGAGCTAGATTCAGGTACGACGTCCGATGCGACGGTCGATGCGATGGTCATATCGATCCGTCGATGCGAAATCGCATAGCGTAAACGCACTATAAGTAAGCTAACAAATGTAAGTGCATAAATAAAAAATGTTAATGAACCAAAATAAAACAAATATTTAATAAACTAATTCTTTATTTGATTAAGTCGAAAACCATTATTTTTTCTATGCAATTTCCGTCGCCAGGGTCGTAGCTTCCACCACCCTTTTTACAATACCTGGACTTACATAGAAGAAGAGAATTCTGAGATGCAAATAGTCAAGACTTGCAAAAGGTGTGATATCGACTTTATTTTTCAGGACCCACCCACCAACCGTTCTTTTACGGTTTTTCCGTTATGTTCCAAGTGTCTTTATACATTAGATCAAGGGCGGTGTCTTTCTTTAAAATCACTTTTATCTTGTTTTAACCAAGTGTGTTTTTAACTGGTTTGTGGAGGAGCAGTATTGTTTTTCTCCTGTGCGGGTTTGGGTTAGTTTTAAATATATTCTTATTTCACTCCAAAAACTTTGGACTGAGTTGGGGGAATTATTCAGTTTGTCTCTGCGCTCCCTGTTGGTATCTAATAGATGTCCTATCTAGTTTAATCCATGACACACTGCATATCATATGTAAATGTATTCAATTACGTATACAGTAACAGCGGATTGTTGGTGCGCAAATATCAATGACGTGACTCTCAATAAAATTTCCAACTACCGTTAAAAATGTCAAAGATAATCCCACTCCGAACGATCAAAGATGTCATGTTTCCGGTAAATTCACGAAGAAGCACGTACAGAAACTTGGTGGTGTTATCGGAATACGACCGCGGACACTGGAGTAGCAAGACAGATTTCATGCTATCATGCATCGGATTATCTGTTGGTCTCGGAAACCTATGGCGTTTTCCGACGTTGGCCTACAACAACGGCGGAGCGGCATTTTTAATCCCGTATGTAATTCTGCAGTTGCTGATCGGCAAACCGATGTATTTCCTGGAGCTTGCTCTTGGACAGTACACAGGACAAGGTCCCGTAGGAATATTCAGTATAAATCCAGCTGCAAAGGGTGTCGGCATATCAATGGTTGTTGCGTGTCTAGTAGTGGCGATCTATTACAACGCGATAATGGCCTACACACTCTACTTCATGTTTGCTAGTATGCAGACTGTATTGCCTTGGACGACTTGCAGAAATGACTGGATCAAAGAAAACTGTTACGTTCGCGTTGGAAACGGCAATTCTATGCCAAAATGCGGCACCAATAATACGTCCCCGTACACGGATCTATGCAAGTGCTCAGGAAAGCGAGAGTACGATTTCGATTTGGACACATGTTTTTCCGCTAGGTTCACGTCGACCTACGCGGAGCTTCTCAAAATGACCACCGTGTGTCCCAACTTGTTGCGATGCACTAATAAGACAAGGACACCTGCGCATTTCTATTTCTACACTGACGTAATTCAACAAAGAGACTCGCTAAGTAATATCGGCACTCCAATTTGGTACCTCGCCTTGTACCTTGTTTTGTCGTCCATTATCGTAATTCTTTGTTTGCACAGCGGAGTCAAAAGTTCTGGCAAGGTTGTGTACTTTACAGCGACATTTCCATATATCGTCATTGTGGCTCTTCTTGTAAGAGGAGCGACTCTTTCTGGATCCCTTGACGGTATCAAGTACTTTCTTATCCCAACCTGGTCGAAACTCGCCGACGTGCATGTATGGATGGCAGCGGGGGGTCAGATGTTTTTTTCGTTGAGCGTATCATTTGGAGCAATCATTACTTTGGGCAGCTACAACCATTTTCGTAACGACGTGTACCTCGATTCTTTCATCATTAGCGGCATGGATATTCTCACAAGCTTCCTCTCAGGTCTCGTTGTTTTCAGTACCTTGGGCACCATGGCCCATGATACAGGCGTCGACATCAAAAATGTCGCTGCATCCGGCTACGGTCTTGCCTTTGTCACGTACCCCGAAGCCTTATCAGCATTTCCCGTACCACATGTATGGTGTATCATTTTCTTCTTCATGTTATTTACACTTGGTCTAGACAGTCAGTTTGGGTTGATTGAAACAGCCCTCACAACAGCAACGGATGAGTTCCCCAAATTGCTTAAATACAAGATTTACATTAATATTGGATTGGTCATCGTCTGCTACGTGTTCGCGTTGTCTTTAGTGACTCCCGGAGGAATTAACGTTTTGAACTTAATGGATTTATACGGTGGTACATACTCTCTCTTCTTTATTTGTTTTTTCGAATTAGCGTCGATCATCTGGGTGTATGGTGTCCGTAACTTTCTGCGCGACATCACATATATGCTCGGCTTCACACCGTACCCGGTGGGGTTCTGGATCGCTACCTGGGTTTTTATCGCTCCAATCCTCGTAATGGCTATTACAATATTGTCTTTCTTGTTCCATGAGCCGCTGGAATACTCGAATAAACGCCCGATCGAGAAGTGGGCTGGAGGAGTTGGTTGGCTCCTCACGATCTTAGTCCTTCTTCCTATCCCCGTTACGTTTATATGGACAGTTCTCAAAACTGATGGTGCCTCGCTGAAAGAGAAAGTTATTGCCGCCTCAAAGCCTTCTAATAAATGGCACCCGCAGCCGCATCCGGAAGATAGCACAGAAGAGGTTGGATTACACGATATAGAATTGTAAAGATCGTGAACTTTTGGCGACAACAAATATAGCACATCTACGTAGGCTTTTTTAAGTGAAAGCCCAAGGTGGATTAATGTCAGACTATAGCCTACCCTACAATAATTGGGTACTTGGCTCATTTCATGTAGTTGTGAGACGTCGGATGATTTACGTTTGTCGACTTACTTAGTAATCGCATACTAAACGCCCTTATGTGTAGTTTATCTACTCTTATATCTAAGTATATGAAAATATGTAACATATAACTGCATTCCTGTAAAAAGATTTTAGGCATTTATAGAACCACGTCTACTTCATCTACTCATAATAACATGTAAGTATATTTTGCCAGGCTCACTAAAGCCCGAGGGAGCGCTTTTAGAAAAAAATTCTACTTCATTAGACCAAACATCGACAAATTAGTAAACTACGATGCTTTTATACTATCTAATTATTGCGTACAATATTGTAAGTCAGATCTGCATACAAGATATTGCACACTGAACAAGAAGTGTTGAAACGCTGTCCGTAATCTTCAAGTAACGTTCGGTGTACGCAATCTTTAAGTAACGGGACGAATTTTCGCTACAGTCATCTTAACTAAATTCCATATCTGTACAAACTGACATAAAGAGATTCTAGAGGTTTACTTTCTTATGACGAAGATACACTTTTTATCGGTAAATTCTGTGTACTGAAAAAAATATAGAGGTTGATAAATGCCGGTGATTTCCTGGGTCAAGAAATACTCGGTTTGTGTTTGTCAGAGATTAAAATTAAATTTTTATGATTGATGGGTGTTGAGTATGTTATATGAAACACTGTGACATTATGGAATAATAAGTACAGTGGCATAACGTATGACTATACCCAAAAATACTTGAATATAATAACGTTATCTATGAATACAAAAAAAAACGAAAATGTAACACCATTGAGTAACTGGCATATCTTTAATGTCAGTTAGTAATGAGCCATGTTTCATGAGCTGATGTTCTTATATTACAATATTGCCTACAAGGTACCCTACTATGTATAAACATGGCCTGTTTTGATTAGAATGATAAAAAAAACTCTATAGAGGTAATACGCCCCGACTTGACAATTTGATTGGGGCGTGTCAGTCAATCGGGGCCTGTAATAGATCTAATGATAGAAACAGGAATGATGATAATTATATAAATCTTTTAAATGAAATATAATAACCGTCATAGTCGTCCTTATCGGTGCGGTCATAGTTATTCATATATAATATATAATCTACACTCCTATTGGGTCAGCCATTACTATAAAGCAGCAGTACACTCATGTAATAGACCAGTTGTTGTATGGGCTTTACATTCCATTCATCACAATATAACACGGTGTCAGCGGTGTTAGCAGTGGTAGAATCGTATCTACATAATATCTAACATAGTATATCAGCGTGAAGCCGTGAACATACATTAACATTATATGCTTAACATAGCCAAAGCAGTGTCTTTTTCCTGAACATTGTCATATAGTTTCCGTTATAATTAATCACTGATAGTATTAATGTTGCATTGATTATTTTGTCAGTAGAATGTTCATATAGTATTAATTTTTTAATTTGTATGGCTCTCAATAGACGTAAATAAGAGTTGGAACCACCCAGACCATTGAATGTGAAGACGGGAGACTGGAAAAAGTGAAGAGAGCTATTTGAGACGGGTTTAGTTGTTCGTGAGCTAGATCCAGAGAAGAAAGGGCAACAGTGTTCAATATTGTTACACGTAATCAGTGATAAGGCAGTTGAGACAATCATACAAAAATCTACCATTAACAGATGTAGAGCAAACAGACGTGAGGAAAATCCTCGATAAATTTGACGCTTATTTCGAACCCACTAAAAACATTGTGGTTTTTTATATCTTTGTAACGTATTAAAATTGTAGCAGGACATATACAGATCTCTGTATACACACTTTTTTGTTAGCTGAGTTCTTTGTGAGGTATAGTTAATTACGTTGTGCACATAAATTAACGACGTCTTCGGTAATGCTAATTGTCAATAAACGTTGAGAATGTCAAACAGATTTTCACTTCAGGCGATCCGAGATGTTATTATTTCGTTTTCTTCAAAAAAGACTTCGTCCAGACACTTGGTCGTATTATCGGAATCCGATCGCGGACATTGGAGAAATAAAACAGAATCTTTGTTATCGTGCATCGGATTATCTGTTGGTCTTGGAAACCTATGGCGTTTTCCGACGTTGGCCTACAACAACGGCGGAGCGGCATTTTTAATCCCGTATATAATTCTGCAGTTGCTGATAGGTAAACCGATGTATTTCTTAGAGCTTGCTCTCGGACAGTACACAGGGCAGGGCCCCGTAGGAATTTTCCGGATGAATCCTGCAGCAAAGGGCGTCGGTATCTCCATGGTTTTTGTATGCGTTACTGTGGCGATCTATTATAACGCGGTAATAGCCAACATACTTTTCTTCATCTTTGCTAGCATGGAACGTGTCTTGCCTTGGACAAAATGCAAAAACCACTGGATCGCTGAGAACTGTTACGTGCGCATCGGAGCCGGCAATTCGATGCCAAAGTGCGGTACAAATGTCACGTCCTCGTACACGAACCTATGCAAGTGCTCAGGCAAGCAAAAATACGATTTCAATTTGTACAAGTGTACGTCTCTCGTGAAGAAAACCTCTAGCTATGCGGAGCTTCTCAAAATGACCGCACTGTGTCCTGACATGTTGCAATGCACCAATAATACACGGACACCTGCTCATTTCTATTTCTACGAGGAAGTAATCAAACGTTCTGACTCTCTCAGTAATATCGGCAGTCCAATTGGGTACCTCGCCTTGTACCTTTTGTTGGCCTGGATCATCGTAATATTTTGCTTGCTGCACGGGGTCAAGAGTTCGGGCAAGGTCGTCTACTTCACGGCGACATTCCCATATTTCGTCCTCGTTGCAATTCTTGTCAGAGCTATGACTCTTTCCGGATCACTCGACGGGATCAAATATTTCCTTATTCCGACCTGGTCGAAACTCGCGGATATCAAAGTTTGGATGCTGGCGGGAGGTCAGATGTTCTTCTCGTTAAGTGTTTCATTCGGTGCAATCATTACGTTGGGCAGCTACAACCGTTTTCGCAACGACGTCTACCTCGATGCGCTCATTATCAGTGGCGTGGATTTTTTCACAAGCTTCCTCTCCGGCCTCGTCGTGTTTAGTACCTTGGGCGCCATGGCGCATGATACGGGTATCGACGTCAAGGACGTCGCTGCTTCGGGTTACGGTCTTGTCTTCGTCACGTACCCAGAGGCGCTCTCAGCTTTTCCATACCCTCGGGCCTGGTCCATCATTTTTTTCCTTATGTTACTCACTCTTGGTTTGGATAGCCAGTTTGGTATAATCCAGACAGCCCTTACAGCAATAACCGATGAGTTTCCTAAAATGCTTAAGTATAAGACTTCAATCACATTTGGTGCCGGGGTTTTCTGCTATTTCCTCGGGTTACCATTAGTCACCCCAGGGGGAGAAAACGTTTTAAGGCTGATGGATTTGTACGCTGGGACATACACTGTGTTTATAATTTGTTTTAGCGAGTTAGTGTCTGTAATATGGGTGTACGGCGTGCATAATATTCTGCGAGACATAACGTACATGATCGGCTTCAAGCCGCACCCAGTGGGTTTCTGGGTAGCTACGTGGACAATTATCGCTCCACTTCTCATAATGGCGATTTTAATTGTGTCTCTTGTGTTCTACAAACCGCTAGAATACTCTAATGAACGCCCTATCGGAAGCTGGGCCCAAGGAATTGGCTGGTTACTCATGGTGGTCGTCCTCCTTCCGATGCCCGTCAATTTTGTATGGACAGTTCTCAGAACCGAAGGTACCACGCTGAAGGAGAAAGTCATTGCGGCGTCAAAGCCGTCAAAGGATTGGGGTCCGCAGCTACATGTCGTTGAAAGCAAAGAAGAAGTCGTCTAACACGTAGAAACATGTAGGCCATAATACACGAAGGGACAAAGGTATATCACACGGTTTTTTATATTCAAACTCTCGCGATGAAATTTTTTCATCAATTTAAATTTCCTTTGTACAAAAACAAAACATTTAATAACACGTTATTTCAATGACACTTGTGTTTTCGTAAAATCTAAGTGTATAAACTATAGTTGCATACAAACTTCTGAAAATTATTGCCACAGTTAAAATGCTGGGTTACAGTAACGCTTGGTGACTCACAATAAATACCCATATACACGGTGTCCCATAAAAATTCTACCCCTTCTAAATTTTGCGTTGTTATGATATTGGTTTCTTGCAATACTGCTATATTGTAGTACATGTTGAAGGAAATTCAATTCTACACAAAATACTATTACAACATGTCTTCAAACTGTCCACGTTCCGCGCGAATTCAGGCCTGAAAACGCGTACGCCACTGACGCTCCGCCCTGTTTATGACGCGCTGATCCACAAGTGTGTACAATGCGTTCGCGTAGCTCATCCTCTGTTGTAAGTTTTGTCTTGTACACCATTCCTTCCCTCGCACTCCATATCTTATAATCTACAGGGTTCAAATCGGGAATGTTAGGCGGCTACAAGTCTGGTTCTATGAACTCCGGCGTTTCCCTCCTCAGGAACTTGACTGTTTCTCCAGCCCGATGGGCAAGTGCGCCATCCTGTTAAAACGTGAGAGTATCCTAGAAACGACGCATGTCCGGCAGCAGCTTTTTTGTGTCAAGAGTATTTTCCTGTAATAAACGCCATTCACTTTAACTCCGGGCTCAACGAAATAAACATGTTTTTCCGAGACCAGACACTCCGACTGAAACCATCAATGATTTGCTGAAAGTTGAGCGCGTTCGAAGTAAACGCTTGGCAAAGATTTCTCTCGTTCGTGTTCCACTGAGCGCATAGAGACGATCATTCTGACTGTTTGGGGGTGCCGCAACAGTAAAAACCTTTTCGTCGGTAGAAAAATTGTTATCCACTCTGCGTGTAGGAAACCGTTTCTGTAAGCGTTTATACTTTTCCAACCGTGCTTGTCTGTTTGCTGCCGTAAGTTCCATACCTTTGCCTTTTTTCAAGCATTTCAAACGAATGTCTTTGTGAATAATTCTATGCACCGTTGTTCTAGATTCACACATCTATATAGATATATGTCTTATAAATCGATGTGTCTGCGATTGGCTAAGAATCAGCTCTTCATCCTGTGGAATATGCGTGTCGGTGCGTACAGCTTTTGGTCCTCCACTCCCGACACGGCGTTGTGCCGTACCGGTTTGATCGATCCTCAGAGGCAACTAACACTTCTAACCTTTCAACCTTTGTCTGGGAACTCTCTCTAACAAGTCTTTTTGCACCATACTTTCTTTTTGCACCATACTTCGTTGCCTAAGAAAAGTTATAGCCCTTCTTCTCCCTCTTGTGTAAACCTTATCAATATACCAATTGATTTTTTATATGGACAAATATCGCGGACACCAAATGTTGGTAACTACACAAAATTTGATGACGTCACAAATTAGCCAAGTTTTTACGTCATGTTGTGGACATTAGATAACCAAACAAAATATTTTTTATGAAACCGATCAATATTTGCGAGCAATACAGTCACTTGCGTATCGAGGTGCAATTTTTATGGGACACCGTGTAGACTAACTACACAGAGCGACAACAGACTTATTACTTTACTTTCGATGTAATTCATATATAGAGTCATCCTTACCTACAAACTGCCTCTACGTGTAGATATACACTGTATATATCCGTGTCTCGTTATAGCACACAAACGTTGCAAGTGTGAAAATTATTAAATCTATTTATTTATTTAGTGCAGTGAAACATCTTATTTTGATGATAGAGTAATGAAATTGAACACAGCGTAGTTAACATATATATAGAGCAAGATCGTCGGTCATCAAGTCTATCAAGTCTAACAAGTACATATGTACATGAGTACATATAAACTTAAATTAAAATGGTACAAACGCGTAAACATATGCACGTACGATAGTACAAAGGTACTAATGTGCAAATGTGCAAACCTACCAAGGTACAGACGTGCAAACATGTTCACATGTTGAAATACAAACACAAGGATACATAGTTGCGCCTAAGGTTATTTGTTTTTATCACTTTCAACTAGTAGTCGCCACGATCCGCCAATCTGACATAAGTATCAGTTCATGATGACGTACAGCTACGTTGGGCACAGACATTGATGACGTCTTCAATAATGTCAGTTTGAGATATTGAGATAATTGTTTAGGATGTCAAATATATACCCACTTAGGACAATTAAAGACGCTATTATTTCGTTAACTTCCAATAAAAGTTCGTACAGAAACTTAGTCGTATTATGGGAACACGAGCGCGGACACTGGAGAAGTAAAACGGAATTTCTTTTATCATGCATCGGCTTATCAGTTGGTCTCGGAAATCTATGGCGTTTTCCGACATTGGCCTACAATAACGGCGGAGCGGCATTTTTAATTCCGTATATAATTCTGCAGTTGCTTATCGGCAATCCGCTGTATTTTCTTGAACTTGCTCTTGGGCAATACGTAGGAAAAGGTCCCGTCGGAGTATTCTGCATCAATCCGGCGGCAAAGGGTGTCGGTATTTCGATGGTTGTTGTGAGCATAGTGTTGGCGATCTATTATAACGCAATAATAGGCAACATACTCTACTTTATGGTTGCAAGCATGCAACGTTCCTTGCCATGGGCGACCTGCAAAAATAACTGGATCACCGAGAACTGTTACGTTCGCATCGGAGACGGCAATTCTATGCCAAAATGCGGCACCAATAAGACGTCCCCGTACACGGATCTATGCAAGTGCTCAGGAAAGCGAGAGTACGATTTCGATTTGGACACATGTTCGTCCGCTAGGATCACGTCGACCTACGCGGAACTTCTCAAATTGAGCACCGGGTGTTCAAAGTTGTTACGCTGCACTAATAATACACGCTCACCGACCCATTTTTATTTCTACTCCGAAGTCATACATCGCACGGACTCGCTGAGTAATATTGGCAGTCCTATTGAGTACCTAGCCTTATACCTTTTGCTGGCGTGGATCATCCTCGTTTTCTGCATGCTGCACGGAGTCAAAAGTTCAGGCAAAATTGTCTATTTCACGGCGACATTCCCATACATCGTTATTGTTGTGTTACTGGTCAAAGCGGCGACTCTACCTGGATCCCTTGACGGTGTTAAGTATTTTCTCATACCAACATGGACGAAACTCGCCGACATCCAAGTATGGATGGCGGCGGGAGGTCAGATGTTTTTCTCGTTGAGCGTCTCCTTCGGTGGGATCATCACTTTAGGAAGCTACAACCATTTTCGGAACAACGTCTACCTCGATTCTTTCATTATCAGCACCACGGATATATTCACAAGCTTTCTCGCCGGTCTCCTCGTCTTTAGTACCTTGGGAACCATGGCTCATGATACAGGTGTCGACATCAAGGACGTCGCAGCGTATGATTACGGCCTTGTCTTTATCACGTACCCGGAGGCCTTGTCAGCGTTTTCAGCGTCCTACGTCTGGTGCATCATCTTCTTCTTCATGTTATTCATGCTCGGTTTGGACAGCGAGTTCGGGGCGCTTGAGACAGCCCTCACCACAATAACGGATGAGTTTCCAAAACTGCTAAAATACAAGATGCATATTACGATTGGTACTGGCATATTCGGATATTTAATGGGTTTGCCATTAACCACCCCGGGGGGAATGAATGTTTTAGGCTTCATGGATTTATACGGCGTGACATACACCGTTTTTATTATTAGTTTTTGTGAAATAGCTTCAATAATTTGGGTGTATGGCGTGCGCAATATTCTACGTGACATTACGTACATGCTTGGCTACCCGCCGTACCCTGTGAGGTTCTGGGTCGTTACATGGGTTTTTATCGCTCCACTTCTGGTGATGGCCATTCTAATTTTGTCTCTTGTGTTCTATAAACCGCTAGAATACTTGAATAAACGCCCGATCGAAAAGTGGGCCCAAGTTCTTGGCTGGTTGCTGACGGTCTTCGTCATCCTTCCGATCCCCATCACCTTTGTATGGACAGTTTCCAGGATGGAAGGTGCCACCATCAAAGAGAAAGTTATTGCTGCGTCAAAGCCGTCTGAGAAATGGTGTCCTCAGCCACATGACAAAAAGGGTAGACAAGACATAGGTTCACAAGACCCCGAAACGTGATTTTCATAAAATATTCTTACTCATGTTCTAATCTTCAATGTGACATTTATATATAAAATCTGAGTTTAAGATATAGAATAGTTTTTAACTTTGCCAAGACGTCGCTTTAGAAAGGCAAACATTAAATTACATATCTACGGCGGATATTTACATCGTCCATAGTACTACGATACAGTTACTCAATGCCATCATTAATGTGGGCTTTTAACTCTAGGAAGGTTTAACCCTTGCATTTTTTATATTTTAGGACTAATACGGCGTCTCATACCAAACAAGACAAAATAACGCCGTTGAACTTCTTAGTTCTATTTAAAATGTTAATTTTTACATTAAAGAACGCGGCGTTACCCTGTGTTGTTTGGCTAAGTAAAGTTAAGATATTACTTGTTTTTGGAAATTTTTGAATATCGCAGAAATGCGTATTTAACCGGGTTATTAGTGCAGCCTCGAAGTTGGTAGATTATGACGCTCATTAGTGTTTTAGTGCTGATTGAGTGTTATGTTCGGACCTTGCTTGGGCCATATCAATGCATTTCAATAGTGTATTTATTGATGTAAAGTATGCTAGACAGCAATGCTATTAGTGCATTTTATATCAAATATATTTCATCATATTTCACGTATTGAATTCTTGCTTGCAAGTACAGTTGCTTTTACCTAGACACAAAAAAGGACTGTACTGCGTATAGCTTAGAAACAATGGAAACATGAATCGTGTCAGCATGATACAGTAAACAACACTAGAAGATGTATTAAAACTATTAAAATCAATAAAAAATAAATATAACGCGTCTGTTTCTTTTAATAATCTTCATTTTGATTCTTGATCTGAAATATACCACACAGTGTATATACGATACTGTATACAATACACTATACTGTATATACAGTACATAAATACTACACCGTATATACTATACATGACAGCAATAAGAACAAAGGGTAAAAAATCATTGAATGACAAGGGAAATAATAAGTGGTGAAAGGTGTAAACACTTCAAACTTTAACTGTTAACATAATATGTTAACAAAGACATGATGATATTTGTTTATTAATGTTTTATTTATGCATAATTGTTAGAAATTGCATAAATAAAAATATAACAATTGTTTTATTATATATAATATAAAGTATCATAAATAATAAGTATTTAGTGTCGTAACACCTAAAATAAGTTAACAATGACTTACCTTTCTAACGAAGAAATTATCTCAATCAATGAGCTTTGATGTTGACGATTACAGGTACGCTGCTCTAAGTTATTAAGCGTTAATAAACAGAACTAAAGTCATGACGCTCATCAAATATGAATAGAGAAAGTATTCTAAAACCACGCCACAAAATGCATTAATTATTCACCAAAATGCCTAAAAATATTGGTATTCTGAGTTAACTTCAAAAATCTCCAATTGCGCTCTTACTAAAGCCATGGATTGATGTGTAAAAATTTCATACAACGCCCGCCTACTGAAAAAATCACTATAAACAGTTCTGTAAAAAGTTTTTCGAAGCTTATGCAGAAAGTCACACGGAATACCATATAGATTCATACGTAATATCATATTGACTGAGGCGAAAATCAAAGGCAGATTGTCTTCAACGTTTATTTTCTGTATATATGACGAGAAAAAATCACGTGGCAATACCAAAGACGCCGAGGTAACGATTCGATCGGCGTATCAACTCCTTTAGGGCGAGTATGCGATGTCGTTGTTTTAGACGTCACCGAATACCTTGGTGTTCTATATCAATCTACGTTCGGGTCGATTCAATGATACAAGTGAAAACTCGGGGTATGATAATTTGAACCACTTTTTAATCATAGACATAAAAACATCGGCACCATGTACACTGGCGTGTCAATCATGCATCGCGTCAAACTAATCGCATTGAAATTTCAGTACGCATAGAAATAGACACAGAATAAATTGTCCAATTACATATACATGTTGCTCAATTGTATGCATAGGAAACTATCCAATTACATGTAAAGTACAATGTGCAGTCACATATACAAGTTGCTGTATAATTACATACAGAGAAAACTGTCCAATTAAATACTCAAGAAACCGCGAACATATAGAAGAAACTTTTCAATAGCATTAGAAGGATACTCTCCAATTGATTACACAAAAAAACAAGCAAATTACATACACAAGAAACTTTAAAATTAAATGTAGAAGAAAATGTCCCATTATATACTCAAGAAACTGTCCAATAAATATAGAAGAAAGTGTCATATTACATGCACAAGAAATTGTCCGATTACACAAACAAGAAAATGTCCAATTACATCCAAAAGAAAATTTCCAATTACATACACAAGAAAATGTCCAATTACATCCAAAAGAAAATTTCCAGTTACATACACAAGAAACTGTCCAATCACATATAGAAGAAACTGTCATATTACATGCACAAGAAACTGTCTAATTACACAAACAAGAAATTATACAATTACATCTAAAAGAAAATTTCCAATTACACAAACAAGAAAATGTCTAATTGCATAAATAACAAACTGTCTAATTACACAAACAATTTGAAATAGCCGTAACGTAAAATATCATAGATTATCTCAAAATCGAAACATGCGAAGGTAATTCTCATTGATTAGCATGACACAGTCACGTAAGAAATCACGAAAGGGCTATCATAGGCGTTGTGAGGAATGTCGAGTTTGCCGGGTTGGTCGAGTTTGATGAAAAAGCCGATTCAGAAGAGGTCGTGAAACGAGCGATAAGACCGGCCGCTAGCATCGACATCAGACCTGCGACGACGCAGAGACGCTTTCCGAGTAGCATGGCCTTGTTGCGTGTTGTCATACGCATGTCTTTCAAGTTGTATTCACCTGGGTGTAAGATTCATTGACATCAATACCACTACGGCTCTGCGAAACTAGTTTTCTCTGTTGCATTTTTCTATTATGAGGCCATATAACGGCGTTACTAGAGAGTTAACATGACTAAGACTTGATCGATGATGTCGTGCACATATGATACACAAAACCACTAAATTTATAATCATTTATATTCATTTATTTTTTATTTTATTTATTAAAAATTAAAAATCAATATCTTGTCAACGGCAATTTAACCCTTAGCTTCTGATGCAGTCTTAAGCGATCGCATGCGTTGTCTGTAAAACTAGCCTAAAATATATTAGTTACTCAAATATGTGTGGATAATATGCGGCAGAAATGTAATTATTACATAACTACACGTCATACAAATAAGACCAAATTAATTCCCAGTTTAACACCAACCACTCTTGATGTCCGACATAAGACTTTTATTCATTTCGTCGACGCCGACGCGGCGCTGTGCCTGTGAAGCCACAGTGTTGCACAGAAACAATACATAATGAACATAATATCACACAAAGATTGATAATATAATCTTCTAAGCTTAATAGTTTAAAGAAAACGTGTTAATTTTATTACTAAATCAGTTGTTATCTTGTGTGATATTATCACGATTCACATTTTTAAGACGGTTTTCCACGCTAGTGTGGGTGGAACTGTTTTACAGGATAGCGTTTTTCTATCTCACTCTGTCCAGAGTCGCGATTTATAACCATGTCTCTGAGGGCACTCGAATTACCTCATCCCTAGGACGTCCTCGCACTCCACTAGGGTAGGCTTCACCGAGTTTTCTACACTTCTTTACGCGTTTAAATGCTCAGCATATTTTCTGTTCTTATTAAAAACATTCAATATTCAAAAGATTCGATATTCAAAAGATTCAATATTCAAAAGATTCAATATTCAAAAGATTCAATATAGAAAAGATTCAATATAGAAAAGATTCAATATGCAAAAGATTCAGTATTCAAACGATTCAATATTTAAAAGATTCAATATAGAAAAGATTCAATATAGAAAAGATTCAATATTCAAAAGATTAAATAGAGAAAAGATTCAATATAGAAAAGATTCAATATAGAAAAGATTCAATATAGAAAAGATTCAATATTCAAAAGATTCAATATTCAAAAGATTCAGTATTCAAAAGATTCAATATAGAAAAGATTCAATATTCAAAAGATTAAATAGAGAAAAGATTCAATATAGAAAAGATTAAATAGAGAAAAGATTCAATATAGAAAAGATTCAATATAGAAAAGATTCAATATTCAAAAGATTCAGTATTCAAAAGATTCAATATTCAAAAGATTCAATATAGAAAAGATTCAATATAGAAAAGATTCAATATCCAAAAGATTCAGTATTCAAAAGATTCAATATTCAAGAATTGTTCTTATTATGGAAACTTTCATTTAAAGTATAGGAATCAAATAGGTCAATGATTACACACAAACTATAGAAAGACAGAAAAGGAAAAAGCGAGTTTTTAATGCTTCTTAATTTATGGTAGTAAATGTCAGTCACACTTATAATATCGACCCTTTATATTTAATTACCCACTTCACGACATAATCTTCCTCGAGATTCAAACTCGAAAATCTTGCTCTTGTCGTAGAAAGCACGGGAGAAATCTTAAGGTTCGTGCAGATTCGCAATTATTTAAATAGACCTACATGTATACCAACTTTTTTGGCTTCAGCTTCCCAATTGAAACGCGCTTGAAGAACGAAGTAGAGAACACAAACCGGTATGACCCCGATAATGACCCCGTACCAAAATCCTGCATGCAACAACGCCGTTTCAATATATTAAAACGTGACTAAACCTAATAAACCGAGGTCGATCGTGTAAGCAGTAATCAGTCGTATGTTGCGTTTCTTGGTGCACGCTGAAACATGGAAAGGACCATGCTACGGTTTAGAGAGTTCTGAACGGTAAATGTTCTTCATTTGTTTACTTAATTTCTTCTTATACAAATTGAATTTTATTTGGGAACTTTTTCATCTAAAACCATAAACTGAATTTCTGTCACAAAAATGTGATCAGTAATTTTTCGCCTACAGTAACTGTCAATGTCTCATTTATGGTGCCCATAAAGTGACGGCATGGTAAAGAACATAAAATAACGACGTCAGAAAAACAGCGTTACTCTTGCGTTCTCATCAAACTAGTCTACAGAAATTTTTGCAGAATCAGCCCCAGAAGTCGATTATATATACCTTTTGCCGTTATCCCAAGTACAGTAAAATAATTACTTGCATAATTATATCGCAAATATAGAACTGTAGGTCTATAGTGTTTCAAAAAATAAGAAACTCAATTAATACAAAATAATTGTGAATAATTACCCTCGCCATGAAGGATATTTTTATTCAACGTCGACTTGGTAGTAATTTGTAGTTGAAAATTTGACCTTTCGTTGAACACATGAATGCTCATAACAACTATTCACGCATAGTGCAATCAGCTGCTCCTGTAGCCAATATAGGTGGGTAACTGACGAACCGTAGGCCCCGTATTTGAAGACGAACATAAAAACGCAGGCTAGCGGTAAGGCGATGAGGAAGAAGCCGAACATGTTGCCGAGAGCACCTACCAACTGTCTACCAGCGCCGCGCAAGATGCCTGTCGTGACACACTGGAATAAAACAGAAAGTTGGAAGTTGTTGGAGAAAGAAGAAAATTAAATTCCTTCATTGAAAAAGCAGAAGAAAAAATGGGTATTAGTTGTCGTATTAGCAGGTAGAAAGAAAAGCTGATATCACAATCTTCGTGGCTGTTATCGCAGAATTCGGGAAATTCTGGATTGATTGTCGCTTTAGTTAATGTACTACCAGTGGTGTTTTACGTGCAAAAAGCGCCTGACACCCTGTCTGCCTATGGGGGGGGGCTAGGCAGCCTTGCAGTGTGATTATGTATGGGCTTCCCCCTGACGTCACTCTGTTTTCAGATCCTCTCTGAACGGTGTCTATGGCGTTTACATCTCCGTTATCAACTATTACCGACTTAGCGGACTGTGCGACATATGTCGACTCTCTGTAGGCGTGTGAAACCAGTGCGTGAATGAAGAAAGGTCACCTATCCCCCCGACTGTCTTCCCCACCCTTTTAACTGAGGCTAAAACGTTTGTCGTGTTAACCACATGAGCTACCTTTGAAACGCCAAGAATAGCAAAATGGTAATGGTAATTTATTTATAAAGCACGAAGATTATACAGGTATCTCAATTGTGCTGTACAGCAAAAATATGCACTAAACTAAACATAATGGTAACAGCACTCAAGTTATTTTATATAGACCCTAGTAAACAGATGAGTTTTTAGATTTCGCTTAAAAATTGGAAGTGAGTTTGATGCACGCAGCGTGAGTGGAAGATTGTTCCATAACCTAGGACCAATGCTCATGAAGCACCTATGATCGCAGTGACTTATCTAAAATTCCACATCTACTGACCTTAACTGTCTCCGTGGCTGATTAAATGATAACAATTGTATTAATGTAAGATGGGGCAAGACTATGCAGTGCCATGAACATATAGACAAGAACTTGAAACTGGATACGTGTTGTTATCGGAAACCGAAGAAGGGATTGTAACAAAGGGGTAATGTGACAGCTTCTACGTGCTGGCATCACCACACGAACAGTAGCATTCTGAACTCGCTGTAGTTTGTTAAGCCAAATATCAGGACAACCTATAAGAAGTGAATTCGAATAATCAATGCGTGAAGTAACAAGACTGTGCATAATGGAGGCAGCAATAGTCTGGGTGATGTAAGGCCTGATACGTCTGATATAACGATTATGCATGAAACATGTTTTTATAAAGTTGCTTTTATAACGATTGAAATGACAGAAATGACACTATTATCGAAAATCACAGCCAGGTTTTTGGTAGATTTTCCTCATTTGACGTGACTTTCGCCAATACGCATAGACAATTCATGACATTCCAATTGCCCAATTCGATCAAACAGGATTGCCTGAGTCGAATTATCATTTAACTTCAAAAAGTTGCCCCTCATCCAGTCACGTATTTCATCAATACACAGAGATATCTTTTTATAAACAATTTCATACACAATGAATCCCTGAGTTTATTAGCTTATTTCTAATTAACTAATCACCATTGATAGAGAATATTCTACGTTGAGCATCTTCTTTTCTATGTCACAAAATATTGCAAGAATATGATCTTATTAGATTGGGGACAACGTACATTGCTAAGTTAGCATTTTCTTCCGGAAAAACCAGAAAGAGCAAATGTTATCACTTGTCTGGCTGTCTGTAACTATTTCTTGTTTATTCTAAAATATAAAGAGACCTGCACGCGACATTTATACATTTTTGGCTGAATATGAAGTCAATTTATTCCATTAATTTTCCACGGGTGACCCAACCTCTCCTAACGGCGGCTACTCTATAAATACGCGAGCACGAACTAATTTGATACGCTTAAAGATTAGCACGGTCCGAAAACTTGGGGAATTTATTTGTATTTAATTTGAAAGTAAAATTGTTGAGGCACGCCAATATAAGTATAGCTATACTAAGAGTGGTGAATATTAATTGTAAACATTTATAAACTATACATATCTGTTCACAGAAATAACGTAAAATTTCCACGATCACCTTACTCTTGTCGGAAAGCGTTTATGGTGCAAAGACTTGTTGAGAGGATACGGAATAATTAAGTATTGCATTATGAAAACGTCGCGTGATACGACACTTATTTCTTTTGGCAGTTTTGGTTTTTGGGAGGGGTTCACTTCAAACTTGGCATCAAAGCTGTCCTATTAAGCTACTAACAGAAATCTTTGTATTCTAAAATCACGCAATAGCGATAAGCAATTTGGAATTATTGCCAACGCAAAAAGCACAATTTGCAAAACAAAAAAAAATGAAAAATATATAGAATTGGCTTAAACAAATGAGATATTGTGAAAAAATTGAGGTATAGATACAGACATATAAAGGAATGTTTTTTCGAGTTTTTATTTTCAAATTTTAACCCCCACAGGGATCTATTCGCCGGTTTGTTCGTGTGCTTGTGGATGCCATTCTTCAGACGGCCGCGATGCAGCAATGACTCTTTCCTTAAATGTAGCACCTTCTGTTCTAGAAACTGTCCATAGAAATGTAACGGGAATCGGGAGGAGGACAGCGATCATAAGCAACCAGCCAATTAGTTGGGCCCACAACTCGATCTCACGTTCATTCGAGTATTCGGGCGGTGTGTAATACACGAGGGAAAAAATTAAAATGACCATCAAGAGGACGGGAGCAATAAACACCCATGTAGAAACCCAAAACCATACCGGATGTGGGGAGCGGCCGATCATCGCTTTGATGTCACGCAAAATGTTACGGACGCCATACACCCAGATTATGGACGCTATCTCGCAAAAGCAAATAACAAACGGTGGGTATGTTACGCCGTATAAATCCATCACCAACAGAACGTTAAGTCCGCCAGGAGTGATTAATGGAAGGGCAATGAGATAGCAAACGATGCCACTACCAAGCGCAAGATACATTTTGTATTTGAGCAGTTTAGGAAACTCATCGGATATTGTTGTGAGAGCTGTCTCAATGAGTCCAAACTCGCTGTCTAGACCGAGTGTGAACAACATGAAAAAGAATATTATGGACCAGAAGTGAGGCACCGGAAACGATGACAGGGCTTCTGGGTATGCGACAAAGGCGAGACCGTAACCGGACGCTGCGACGTCCTTGATGTCGATACCTGTATCGTGAGCCATAGCGCCCAAGGTACTAAAAACAACGAGACCGGCGAGAAAGCTTGTGGCAATATCCGTGCTGCTTATAATGAAAGAATCAATGTAGACATTATTATTAAAATGATTATAGCTGCCCAAGGTGATGATTGCGCCAAACGACACGGCTAGCGAGAAGAACATTTGACCTCCCGCCGCCATCCATACTTGAACGTCGGCGAGTTTTGACCAGGTTGGAATGAGAAAGTATTTTACACCGTCCAGAGATCCGGGGAGAATGGCCGCCCTGACGAGTAGAGAAACGATAACAATATATGGAAATGTCGCCGTGAAGTAGACGACCTTACCTGAACTCTGAACTCCGTGCAACAGGCAAAAAATACAGATAATCGACGACAACGCGAGGTACAGAGCGAGGTACCCTATTGGATAGCCGATATTACCGAGCGAATCCGTGCGCTGAATGACTTCGGTATAGAAAAAGAAATGAGCAGGTGTCCATGTATTATTAGTGCATCGCAACAAGTTTGGACACATCGTGGTCAATGTGAGGAGGTCCATGTAACTCGTCGCCGAAGTAGCGGATGAACATCTGTTCAAATCGAAATCGTACTCTCGTTTCCCAGAGCACTTGCATAGTTTCGTGTATGGGGACGTAATATTCATTCCGCATTTGGGCATAGAATTAACGTCGCCGACACGAGCGTAACAGTTCTCTGTAATCCAATCGTTTTTGCAGGACGTCCATGGTAATGTATGTTGCATACTAGCGAGAATGAAGTATAGAGTATAGGCCAGTATGACGTTATAATAGATAGCTAACACCACGGCCACAACAACCATCGAGATACCGACGCCCTTTGCTGCGGGATTCATACGGAAAACTCCGACGGGGCCCAGTCCTGCGTACTGTCCAACCACGAGCTCCAAAAAATACATCGGTTGGCCGATCAGCAGCTGGAGAATGATATACGGGATTAAAAACGCCGCTCCGCCATTCTTATAGGCCAATGTCGGAAAACGCCATAGGTTTCCTAGACCAACAGACAATCCGATGCCTGATAATATAAATTCGGTCTTATTCCTCCAGTGTCCGCGGTCGTGTTCGGTTTGCAAAAACAAGTTTCTGTAAGCGCTTCTTGACGAATTTAACGGGAAAATCGCATTTTTGAACTTTTGAAGTCGTAAAAACTGCGACATCCTCAATAGTTATGATAATGCTGAATTTCATACTCGCATAGCACTACGTCATCAAAAACGACGGTGAAATAATAAAGAATCATAGAAAAAAAGTAGATGTAGAAACCACGAATTCTTTTGTTTAGGATATCACAATAATTTGAATTTTAAAAACTGCCTTCGCAGACTATGTGCGCAGAACTAAACTAACGAAGATTACAAGTGACGATTGAGACGATTAATGCATAATTTCTTCGGGTGATTAATAACGTCCCAAGGGGGTTTCTCGGAAGTGCACAGGTGGTACCAGGATGTGGCAGTACTTCACAGTAACAATTACGGCACCCCTTGACTGAATGAGCTACAGTTGTTGGCTGCAACTCCTTAAACTCATACTAATAGGGTGTAAATATATGGAATTATTAACTCTAAAAATATACTTATTGCATGTTAAAATCAAACGAAATTCGGATATCTAGAGGTTTTACAATATTCATATATTATCCAGAAATTAATATGTATAAATATATAGTACAGAGGTCCGTATGGATATGTCTCCTATGTGGATTCTCCGCCCCCGCTAAGTGAGGTATCCCGTTACCAATGTCGAGTGTATCTAACAAAAACGCCTTAAATCCCATTAGCGCACTGGAGTCTGGGTCGTCCTATCCGCGTGGTCTTGCGCTGTGTCGAATGCTATGTGAGGGGTTAAGAGCTTTCGGCTCCATTGTCTCATGATATCGCTGTATATAATCATCACATATCACAAATTTAGCGGACTATGCAACATATGTTGGCTGACTCTAGGCATTCTGAAAAAATGGCGTGAATGGACAATGGTAAACTTTCTGCCCAAACTCAATAGTTTTCACGCAGTGTTCCCCACAATAATAAATAGTTATCCGATAGTAAAAGAGCCAAAGAGTAAAACAAAGCTACAAACATACACATGTACATCCGTACACCCGCACGCCCGCGCTCGCGCACACACACACACACACACACACGTGGTCCGATTTTTTCGCTAATCAGTAGCACGAACTTCTATTACAAGCAAATATTAATCCATTGTGAAGTAATTTTAATAGCTAGGCATGATAGATATACGTGTGTGTGCGCGCGCGTGTGTGTGCGCGCGCGTGCGTGCGTGTGTGTATGTATGTATTATGGATTAATATTTGCTTGTAATAGAAATTCATGCTACTAATAAGCGAAAGAATCGCACCATGTATCACTATACCCACTAAACCATTAATTGTACTTTAGAGTCGCTTTCAAAGTTCTATCAATATCCGACAAAGTACATAATGGAATGAGACTGACAGTTATGACGACTAATAAATTCGCCCCTTTCATACTTATTTCATAGTTATTAAAGAACATACGGGTCTCTTTGGCAAGACAGAAGGATCTAAGACAGATAATTACAGTGGTTACACAAATATCGATGACGTCGCACCTATTTGAGTTTAGACGCTGAGAAACTTCTTAAAACTTCTTACTTTCTAAAAAGTTAAGAATGTCGGTAAATTCTCAAATTCAGATGAATAAAAACTCCAAACTTCGGCTAAGTACAAGGGGAAGCCGTCACACAAACTCGCTGATTGAAGGTGAACGGGAACAGTGGGAGAGCAAAGCAGAATTTCTGTTATCGTGCATAGGATTGTCTGTTGGTCTCGGAAACCTATGGCGTTTTCCGACATTGGCCTACAATAATGGCGGAGCGGCGTTTTTAATCCCGTATATTATTCTGCAGTTGTTGATCGGAAATCCGATGTATTTTATGGAGCTTGCCCTTGGACAGTACGCAGGGCAGGGCCCCGTCGGAATCTTCCGGATTAATCCCGCAGCAAAGGGCGTCGGTATATCGATGGTTCTTGTGAGCGTAGTTTTGGCGATCTACTATAATGTGATAATGGCCTATACACTCTATTTCATGTTCGCTAGCATGCAACGTGTTTTGCCATGGACAACCTGCAAAAACGATTGGATAACCGATAACTGTTACGTTCGCGTCGGACGCGGAAACTCGATGCCTAAATGCGGTACAAATATCACATCCGCATACACGAAACTATGTAAGTGCTCTGGCAAGTGGGAGTACGATTTTGATTTGAACGAATGTAACTCCACGGCGTCGACAAGCTACGCGGAACTTTTCAATTTGACCGCTATTTGTCCCAACATGCTGCTGTGCACCAATAATACACGGACGCCCGCCCATTTTTATTTCTACACCGAAGTTATACAGCGAATGGACTCGTTAGACAATATAGGCAATCCAATTTGGTACCTCGCTTTGTGTCTTATGATGTCGTGGATCATCGTCATTCTCTGCTTGCTGCAGGGGATTAAGAGTTCGGGTAAAGTCGTCTACTTCACGGCAACATTCCCATATTTCGTAATCGTCGCTCTTCTCATCAGAACGTCGACTCTCCCCGGATCCCTAGACGGGGTCAAATACTTCCTTATTCCGACCTGGTCAAAACTCGCCAGCGTCCAAGTATGGATGGCGGCGGGAGGTCAAATGTTCTTTTCGTTAAGCGTCTCATTAGGCGCAATTATCACTTTGGGCAGCTACAACCATTTTCGCAACAATGTCTATATGGATTCACTCATTATCAGCAGCGTTGATCTCCTCACGAGCTTCATCGCTGGTCTCGTCGTCTTTACAACTTTGGGCGCCATGGCCCATGATACAGGCATACACATAAAGGACGTAGCTACGTCCGGCTACGGTCTTGCTTTTGTAGCGTATCCGGAGGCACTGTCAGGCCTCCCAGCTCCCCACTTCTGGGCCTGCATATTTTTCTTCATGCTCTTCACACTTGGTGTAGATAGCGAATTTGGTTTGGTGGAGACCGCTCTCACCGCAATAACGGATGAGTTCCCCAAATTGCTTAAATACAAGATGTATATAGCAATTTGCAGTGGCGCTGTCTGCTACCTGCTCGCGTTACCCTTAATCACTCCAGGGGGAAATAACGTTCTCAATTTGATGGATTTGTACGGTTGTACATACACCGTGTACTTTATTTGTTTCGGAGAGATAGCGTCGGTTATATGGGTGTATGGTGTGCGCAACTTTCTCCGCGACATCACATACATGCTCGGGTTCACGCCGCATCCGGTGGGGTTCTGGATCGCAACGTGGGTAGTTATCGCTCCACTGCTTGTGATGGCCATTCTAATTTCGGGTCTCGTGTTCTACAAGCCGCCGGAATACTCGAATGAACGCCCTATCGAGAAGTGGGCTCAGGGTATTGGCTCGTTGCTCGCAATCACGGTCCTCCTGCCCATGCCCATTACATTCGTATGGACAGTTATCAAAACAGAAGGTATTACGATCACAGATAAATTAATCGCTGCATCCAAGCCATTAGAAGAGTGGCATCCGCAGACCCGTGGAAGTAAAGGGAGCGGGGAGGTAGAAGGCACAGAACAGCAACGGACATATGAAGATCAAATTAAACCAGATGAACCAACAAATACCGTATAATCCATAAATATTCATAGTTGTTTGATAATTTTTAAGGACCAGTCATTCTTGAACGGACAAATACCTATATAAGACAGTAAAAGGTGCACTAGCGCTGCCTCGTATAGATCTCATAAACCTTAAAAACGTGGCCAAGATTCACTTAAATCTTTATATCTGTTGTTCGATGTTTGAACTAGATCGTGATCCGTGATAAAAATCGCATTTTGAGTGCATACTTAATTAGTCATTTGTTGCGTAATTTTTTCTACCTTAATAGGCCATTATTTCTCTGGAAAAAGTGCACATTTCGGAATAAAAAAACTTTAATACTATATTATCAAAATTAGCACAACCAAAATAATAGAGGGGAAAAGACGTGGTTAGTAGCTGTCATTTTATTCAATATTACATTACAAATTTTACATATTTTGAAAATCTGTCCCTAGAAATGAGTGTAATTCACTATGTACATTGTTTCAGTTTATCCAATCATATTGTTTGACCGTATAGAGTATTCGTAGATATCGCATGTGATGTGTGTTTTGATGTATCGCATCGTGCACTCATGTGATTTATGCATATGTATTGCGCAATCAGCAAAGAAATAAATAAAAATAAATAAAAATATTCGGAAACCCGGTGTTTAACACTTACGACACTGACAGCTGTACATCTCATTGCTGTAGCAATGTAATTCTGTGACAACAAAGTGCTGAGGGTAAAGACGAAAAAAAGTTCATACAAAAATTAGTTGCAGAAAAAACTCCAACAGCAATGGTCTGAAGACTATACAGCAGGACAAATAACAGCATCAACAAGATGACCAGCAATTAATCTACCAGCAATCAAAATTTTCTCATATTACACATCGCCTGGTGGATCTACACTGGCTGCCTGGTGGATCTACACTGGCTGCCTGGTGCATCTACACTGGCTGCCTGGTGCATCTATACTGGCTGCCTGGTGCATCTACACTGGCTGCCTGGTGGATCTACACTGCCTTGATCATTTACAAGGTGCTGACTTTCGCTCACAAAGCTATGCACTGCTATTGCCCTGCGTACATAAATGACATGATTTCTGGTTATGTGCCCTGTCACTCTCTGAGGGCTGCCTCTCAGTGTCTAGCGACAGTCGACAACTGTCGTCTAGTCACTACTCGCAAGCGCTGCTTTCGCTTTGCCGGGCCCGCTCTATGGAACGCTTTGCCCCTCGAAATGAGAAGCATGGTCTCCATTAACTTTTTCAAAACTATGCTTAAGTCATATCTTTTTACACAATATAAACTGTTACTGTAACGACTTCATCTTTTCTAATATAAATTGCTATTTGCACACCACCATGGACCACCTTGTGAGCATGCGTGCATGGAGTGGGGGGATATAAATGCCTAATATTTATTATTATTTATTTATGACACTTGCTCTTACCACAATGGCGTCTAATCCGAGGACCGTACTAAGCATGATGAGTATAACGGACACCAAGCCCCGCACCTCCCTGCCACGTGAAACATAAAAAAAATTAGCCTCGATGAGTGGTTTTTTCATTCGCGAACACAGAAGACGTCACGTGGTCGCATTGTAAATATCATTTTATTGCGTTAACATATTTTATAACACACGATTTAATTACATCTTATATACATTAATATTAGCGACGTTATAGCTAATACAGAATAGCTAACATGCGTGTTATCACATCTGCCAGGGAGTAATTCAGGCTGAAAGGAAACATCTGTGTACAAAAGCATATCAGATTAGACTCGACAACCACAACTGAAGCATTGGCTCAATAGCTACACATAATAAGTATACAATTACGTATGTGTTAGAGGCAAGTAAATACCTCAATTTGTTCCACCTAGTTGTTTTGCATGCCTCCTTTATTTTTAAGTTCCTTATAAAAGACTGGTTTTATATGAGTTGCTTCACCAGTAGGGATAAGAAGCCCTTCAAATTCAGATACTACTTCTGTATAAAAGCACTGTGTAAGATACTCAATAATAATTTGTCGACAACAGTGAGTGGACACATATGTGTCATGTACAGAGAAAGCAAGACTTACATAGGAAACCAGATCATCTCTATCATTGGGTGTAAAATCTCTATTGTTGTAAAATTATGATTTTGCTCATAGCATGCAAATTGCGTTATATATAGCCATTATTAAGAATGTTCATAATAATTGTATTTATTTATTATACATGTGATTGGTAGTTATTAGTACGTACTTGTCATTGGTGAAGATGTAGGGAATGTAGTTCCTGAGGCTGATGATAATGACTGCTTCAACGAAGAAACCAATCACTGAAACGCACGAATGACCTCAACATTATAATCACAATGTTTGTTATTTTGGACTGCTATATGTTCAAAAAAGAGGTTATATTTCATTGATAAACCTTTATTGATAAAAAAGCATAAGTTGTGCAAAATGACGGCCTACTCAACGTTAATAGATGAAAAATTAGATCTGATTATCTCAGCATAAAAGACTATACCAAATGCGAAAATTCAATACTTTGTCAAAAATCAATATATATCAGACAATATGTGTAACAAAGCACAACTAACATAGTCACTCAATACCATTGCTGACCACATATATACGGTTATCCCAATAATCTGGCAGTGCATTTCAAATGTAAAGGTAACATAGTGAGCTACAATAGACTGCTCTCAGATACATTTTATAATAAATGTTTATGGCAGCTATTCAGCATGAATACAATATGCTTGACACTCGAATATCACCCCATTAAGGATGATATGAAGCATCTACCCATTTTGGAGATGGGTTTACTCCAGCAATCGAGGATGACTTAAGATCATTGAAGTAAAGCCAATCAGTGGGCAGTTGTAAACCTACAACCATCTTACTAGACCAGCGCTCCTACCGCCCAACTATCTGCTACCCTATTAGGGGTATTAGTATCATATATTATACATACATACTGCCTCCACAATTAATGCAAAATAATAATAATGTCTGCATATTGTATGTAATGAAGCAATTAAGTTTTGAATAACATTCTAAAATAGAGCATAAAAAGCATGTTTATTTAGTTTTTTATTATTGTACAGTATGTTGTAACTTGTGTGGTTGGCAATAAATATACTGTCCATATAATCTACACACCAATGGTTCCCACAGTCAATGTTGCTCACATAGATGTGATGTACAAGAAAAATCTATAGAAATCCTTGTCTTATTAACGTTACTAAGAGATGATGTCAGCAGACATTTACTAAAGTGAGTTCATCCAGCATCCAAAACACAGTCATGTTAGAGAGAGTAAGCTAAATTCCAAAAACCAGCCAGAGTTACACCCAATTGAGTTTTGCTACAAGTTTTGTACTGGTTAAAGCATTAATTAACTATCAGCCACTATTTTATTAAAGGATTTTCTGGATCACTTACACGCCAGACTCTGCGCTACCCTTCCGGCATTTTTGGCTCCTATTGCATCACCTCCACCGAGAAGTTGTCCCACCCGGACACTGGCCGCGACTCCGAAAGACATAGGTAGCTGCGATATATACGAAGGAAATCAGACCGAATTTTACTGTAGCATGCATCATAAGTATGTAATGTAAAGTATACCATGATTATAATGTCACGAAATTCAAGAAAGAGAATTTATTGATTCATAGTGCCCCTTTAACACATGGCTATCAAAGACACTTTATAAATTTACAGTTACTATGATTAACTAGAAATACAAATACAGTAGTTCAAAATCGAACTGGGTAATAAATGAGTCGAAGATTAAAGACATACAGTAAGATTACAAATGTAGGCAATATAACTAAAACTATTACACACAGTGGCACAGTGTCAGACATAAATTTAAGAGGTTGTATGGTAATAAATTTCTGCTGTTGTATCGTGATGGGCTCGTAAACTAAGTTAGTGTATTTTTTAAAAACAAATATTTATTTATTTATTTAGAGAGAGCCCCTTTCAGATATACAAGGGTATTAAATTTTGTATGTACATATAAACATATAGGTAGGTGTACACGTGATAGAAATATTAAACATGGAAATTTTGATCGAATCGTGTATTATATAATACATTTTTTAAAACGCTATTTGCATGAAGCTACTAGTCACTGATCATTGTTATTTCATTCTAAACCTGAAGGAACATTACCATTAATATTGAAGTAATGTCATTAAATAGAAATTACAAGTCCACATAACTAATTCTAAATGGGCGGCTTCGAAAAGTGGTACCTGCAAATTGGTGTTTTCTTTTGATACACTCTAGTAATGCAAAATTCTTGCCACAATCGAAACAAAAAAATGATGTTGCATAATGTTGCACTGATGGACCACAGCAGACGGAATATCTGTGTCATTCTATCTTCAACATACCGAGTAGAAGATGTTCTCCATGTTAAACACGAGAGAGTTTGCACTCAGGTACGCGTTACTGAGGATACCTAAATAAGAATAAGGCAAAGATAACAGTTATAGATCGCAAGTATCAGCCAATAACGGCTCTCGGATGCGGTTTACAATGAAATAATTTTGGCAGCTATTCAGCGCATATATAGTACCTTCAACACTTGCATATCCCCCTGTCAAGAATGTCAAGCATCTTCCCATTTTGAAGACGGGTTTACTCCAGCAATCGGGGATAAATGACTTGCTGAGGATCATCAAAAAAAGTCGACATTGTGCAGGGTTTCAAATTTGCGAGCTCTTGGTTACGAATCCAGTACTAGTACCACTTGACAAAATGCTTCCCTACTATAATAATAATAAGTTGATTTGATTTACAGTCATTTTGAAAATATACTTTAATTGAAATTGGTACAATCACAAACTCAGTTTGCCCTCTCCTGTCAGTAAGCAATCGTAAATAAACGAGTAATGGCAGTGCTGGTGTTGTTGATCGTGGTTAGATCGATTGACTTTGAATCCAGAGGACTCTGTTTCAATTTTTCCTCTCCAGTATACTACCTAGGGTATTTTTTGGTGCAGAAAAAGCCTTAAACCCCTGTGCCCATGGGTGTTTAGGTAGCCCTTGCAGTGGGGTTCTGTTACGGCTTTTTCCTCTGATGTGACTGTGTTTTAGATGCTCTATGGATGATCTCCATGTTGCTTACATCCATGCTGTCATCATCCCATTGAAAATAACCATTAAATATCATAGTATGACATATGTTGCCCATGTGCAGACGTTTGGAAGCAGTGACATGGATGGACGAAGGTCAATTATCTGCCCATACTTATCAGAATTTTCACATTATGTGTTTTTTCTTCTTTCTCCTCACCCCTTATAAGTGAAGTTAATCACTTTGTCATATCAACTACATTTATAGGCTAACTTTTTAAAGGGCCAACAATAGCCTAGATAATGATACCTTGGTATTTAGCCTATGACTACATACATGTAAGGTGCATTGCTAATCTAAAACATAGGAAAGGCATTCCAATCTATATTTATTCTAATTTGGTAATTTGCATTTAGCTGCTAGCTCTCTGCTTGAATTTCTGTGCATCAATTTAAAAGTTCGATAGTCATTGGTTTCACATAGTAAATGAACTAAATTGGAAAAAAGACTGAAAAATCATAAATTATTATGAAAATACAGCAAAATGTTGAAATACAAGTCATACCAAATCAAAGACAACTATAGATAATGAAGAATAATAAATAGTGTGTCAACA
>WURV02145694.1:0-18501 GCA_011762755.2 Epimenia babai
AATTAATTTTAATGGGTTTCGTCTTCATCAATTTATTTATAAATTTATTTATGCGAATTGGCCATTGAGGCATAAATTATCAAACATAAATGTGTGGTTTTATGTTGTTTTCATAAATGTTTCTAATTTTATTTTGGATGTACACGAAATGTAATTTTAATTTACGATCTCAGCTGGAATTTATGGTTTTATACATTATTGTTCAACTAATTTCAATGCTTCATTTCATGACTACTTAACAATACGTACAATTATTAACCTGTTATATTTTATTGCCGTATTAGTATCTTATTGTCTTCATGATTTCAGAGAAATGGTGAGGTGTTTGATCATCCTAATCCATTGATAAGGCGAGAGTCATATAGATGCATATCTTCAGTTATTGATTATTGTCATTATTAATTATTATTGTTCGAAGGGAAGGAATGTTTATATAACATCTTTAGATGCTTCCGAAGCGTTTTATAGAGTCAGTCAATGGAAGTTATGTTAGCGGTATACATTGTTAGCGGTGCATATACCTGTGTATATTGATAGGATTATAATATATAATTATATTATTTGGTACACCACACAGCAGGGCAATATATGTTGGAACTATATATCCACTGATTTTTCAGTGTCAGTAATGGTGTTATTCAGGGAGGCGTATTGTCACCAAAACTGTTTTGCTCTATATCTCAACTGCCTGAGTCAAAAATTATCACTAAAACCTGGGTGTTGTTATAATAATGTCTCATATAATCATTTATTCCATGCTGATGGCATGGTGTTCCTCAGTTCATGTGCTGCAGGCCTTAAGTAGCTACTGGATGTTTGTCAAGGTTATGCCAGCAAGTATGACATTCATTTTAATCCAGATAAGTCTGGTATATGTGTATAAGATGTGTATATGGTTGTACAATCCAACAGACAGTGTTGGCCCAATTGCAACTTATTCTTGGGAGATAGTCAATTAAAATTTGTTGAGTAGACTGGCCGTTGATAATGTCACAATGGGAAAGTCTTGTGTATCTTTTCCCATAACATTCTAGTATAAGTTCAATCACTATTTTGTGTTTGTTGTTGTTCTACTGTTTTTTCTGTTTTTCTAGTTACTATGGACTGCTATGTCTTATACGTGATGCATCTGATTTAAATAAATAGATAATAAATTTATAAAAATTAATTGTATCTTTTATGCCATGGGGGTAGTTAGCGTAGTGGTTATAGCACTTGACTCTGAATCCAGAGGCCAGTGGTTCAATTTCTGCTCTAACCAACACACCTGCAGCATTTTGTTGGCTCAAAACGGGTTGAAAATGTCTTCAACCCTCCTGAGCCCTTGTGGGTCTGGGTATCCCTTACAGTGTAGTTCTGTTAGGGACTTTTTTCCCTCTAACATAGCTGTGCTTGAGATGCTCAATGGATGGTCTCTATGTCACTAACCTCCCCACTATATCATCATCCCACTGTAAATAACCATTAACTATCATAAACATAACAGAGTGGGTGACACCTAGCTCGTCTGTAGACATTTGGAACCAGTGGCGAGAATGGAAGGTCAATTGTCTGCCCATACTTGGTTGGCTTTTCATATATTTTCATTTCTCCGCCACCCCTTATAAATGAGGCTAATTGAATTGTCATGTGAACCACAGTAATAGGCTAGCTGTGAAAAGAATGGCCCACGCTACGATTACCTTGGTAATCAGCCTATAAATACATACATGCATCTTTACACCACACACTGATGTACCACTTGATTATTCACATAGCCGTCTAGTGTTATCCATACTCCATACATTGGTGGAAACTTGATAATTTGCATACTACTTGCTAATCTGCATAACTATATAGAGCACACCTATACCATACACTGTTATACCACTTGGCACTCTTCATAACCATATATATGCGATGTCTACACATACACACTGGTTTACAACATGATTTCATCCTCACTCAGTTGGTAAATTACAGTATACAATATATATTTTCTCTTTAATCATACAGGGAAGCGGTTTCCACTCCAACAGACTTGGATCAGTATACCAATGCAAAGTCAGTCGGTTACTTCACGCCCCACCCCGGTGAGAGCTTATCTATAACAATTATTATTCACCCAGTTTCCCATTACATATTTAATCTTGAACAGTTTAAAAGTTGACTAGTTATCCTTTTAGTAAAGAATGTGCAGAATGCTTCTACGGCAGCATCTTCCCGCATGGCCCGTCATGTCTCTCCATGCATAGTGGTCATAACTTACCACAGATTACGCAGCGTGCTATTTGAAACCAGTGGCATGGATGGACGGAGGTTGACTGCCTTCCTAGACTAGGGGTTGGCACGAACGTGATTTGTCCACAGTAGCGAATAAACCTCGTTACTTCAGCCATAGCTGTATTATAATAACCACAGTCTACACTAAATGTGTGAAGGGCTGATGATGGCTTTTGGAACGGATCTATCCCAAACGATCCCTACATACGTGACCATCACTGATGCTCATCTTATCAACCTTCTTTAACTTTTTCACATCATCTATATGAGCGACTTGCTGGTACTGGGGCTATCAGACATATTTATGTTATAATATCGTCATTATATTCAATTAAATATATAATTCACTGTGTTATGACCATAAATGTTGTTTTTTATTTTAAACATATATTTATTTCAATCAAAAGAAATTCGCATTGAACCTCAGCTAAATCTCAGTTTACCTCTCTCTGAGATAATAATATACCGTGAGCAAAATGCCGATTTAATTATTACAATATATGCAAAAATTGAATTTAGCAACAGTACACAAAGGAAAAAGTAGACAATTTTTTTCTTTTTTCATCACACTTTTATATTTAGGTATAGAAATACATCTCTAGCAATTTGGCAATTAAACTTTGCAATTTTATTTATTTTTTATTTCAATGTTTTGTGGTTATTGTGTATATTTTAACAATTAATATCTTTTTGAGGTGTTGCTGACAACTCAGTTCTGATTGAGTGGAGCTATAAATCAATATTACGACTATTATTTACATTACATTTCAGGAAAAGACAATTCACCGGCCAAGTCTAACTCACCAAAACCCGTCATTGAAGATTCAGTAAGTTCCTCGATTAATACTCAGACTTTAGGAAATACCCTTATCTTCATTGTATTATACTTTTCCAGTGAAAAAGCTTTATAGAGGTACCTGAATTGGTACAGCAGCAACCGTTAGATACGAAGGTCAATAGGTCAAGGCCCAATCTTGCTCAGTGTACTTTATTGCGCGAGTAAAGGAACTCCTCGTGAGATTTACTAGTGGCAATGAGAAACTGAAAAGACCTAAATTTATTTTATAGTGCATAAAAGCAGTGAAAATGTTGAGGACTTGCTTGTACCTATTAAAAATCTGCCTCGATACATGATTTGTACTGAAGCGGGTTACGGTAATATTCCTTAAGTGCCTTAAGAATGTAATAAGGCCATATTTTAAGTATATATATATATATGTGTGTGTGTGTGTGTGTGCGTGTGTGTGCGTCTGTGCATGTGTCTGTGTGTGTATTCCGGTGATTTTACGCGCTGCTCTAACATTGGGATATATCGTCAACAACACTATAAGTCTGATTATATTTACTGTCTTCAATATAGTGGCACTAAATCTAACTTCGCCTTAATTCCATACTTTAGGGTTTTGCTTGCTCATTCATCAGCAGCAGTATATCATTGGTTTTTATTTAGGACAAAAAAACTATAATTAAATGTCATTAACCATCTCTTTTGTACGCATCAGTGACAAAAATGTTTTTTATTTTTTTGTTTTGTTTTTATAGTCTTGATTGCCTTCATCTCATCTGCATGTTTTTTCACCTCTAAATAATCATTGATACTGAATATACCATATTCAATAAATATTTATTCCATTTCTTGCAGTTCCATTAGTGCCATAACCAAGGGAAACCAACAAATATAAAAGAAAAATTTACCTGTGGTGAATGAGAGATAGATTCATAAATTTCATGTTTTCAATTTCAACATAATTTTTTATTCAAGGATTATACTCATTGTAGCAGTATTGTAATGTGTAATTGAAGTACCACATAGAGCATTGCACTCTCTGGGCGCGTCTAAAATTTCGACAGGTTGATGCACACAAAGAGTGCCTTGAGAAGTTGTTGCATATTGTAGACAAATACTGGAATGGATCTAAATCTCTCCACAATAACTCCAAATTCCGAGGTACTTTGATTTTTTTTTGGTTCACATCTATAATCTGCAATTACTGTCATATTAAAGAGATAAACACGTGGTCTAATGACCACCTCATTTGCCCGATGAAGAAGTTGTTTACATTCATGATCTTAAGATGCTTATATTTTAGGGTAACAGTGAACCATGAAGATGTCACCGCTTCTCCTTGTTAGTATTGTTACCGACTAACATGGCTACCATACTGATTATTTACAATGAAAGGATGACATAGTGGAGAGGTGTGTGCCCGTATAGACCATCAAGAGGCAATACGAAATACAGTAAGGTCACAGGTAGGAAGCCCTTACATAGCCACGCCGCATGGGTGACTCATACTCCCACGGGCAGGAGAGAAATGTACAGGAAAAAACCTATACCCCTGATGGGACTAATTACCATCCGACGGGCAGAGGAGATTTACGGAGGTTTTTGTCTGAAAAGGGGACTGCACTAGGCTCTTCTGGACTCAGCTTTAACAAACTAACTACTACGCTTACTGTCCACCTAGTGTTATTGTTATATTTCCTCCTCAAACCAAGAATGCATCCAAAACAGCAATGCCAGAATAGAGAAGTGTTTGTTTATATAAACAGACTGCAATGCGTACGCAATCACTACCCAAATGGCCTGAAGGTTTTTAAATGCACTTTTTGGCTCAAAAAACGCTATAGGTTGTATACTGGATATATGAGGATTGATTCATCTTGTTTAGGACAAGCTATGAAGCTGTTATCATCGTTGTCCCTGACAACAAACAACAACAATAATGACTACAGTCACACGAGCCGACACGCTGATGGCCAGGCAAGGGCCGCTAAGGCCGAAAATGCACTACAGCAAGCATACGCAGACTTGGTGCGATGAATCCGAAATTTCAATTTCAATTTCGATCCAATAGATGTTTTATAATATCCGCATAATAAGAGCAAAACTTAACTTTTAGTTTCAGTTATAGTTTTTATTTTATAAAAGTTTAGTGGTATCACAAGATATCAAGAACATCTCCAGAATTCAATATTACTTTCAGTTTCACTTTTAATTTTTGAGAGACGTGACAGTATCTACATGAGCGAAAATATGAGGAGCCGCACTATTTATATTCACTGTAACTTTGTTTTATTATATTTATTATATTTATTTTATTTGTGGAATAGAGACCACACTTAACCAGCAGTTATTAAGATAACATATACCATTTGTTGAGTAAATTCTATTAGGTAAATAACATAACTTAAATCTTTTTAATACTCTGGCCAATTCAAGCATTCAAGCAGATGTTAGCCAACTTATATCATGAATCATGAAAAATTCCTGTATTTGTAACCTCTAGTGATTGATATAAATCCAGACTGTTCTCAAGCAAAACATCGACATTAGCAAGCAAGAAAATCAACAGCTGCAAGAAAAGCTCAGTCGTTTTGAAACCGAGGCCATCAATCATGCATCCTATCTCACTCAAATTGGTTAGTTCACGAGCGTTTCAAGTACCCATTTATTTCAATATAATCGCGTTGAGGTCAACCACTATCAACTGACTGCTAGACGAAAGCCTAAACATCTGACTGCCAGTTTCATTTTCATTTTGATTGATTTTGACACATCACCATATTCCAGGAGAGAAATGCACAGCAAAAAACCTATACCCCTGATGGGACTCGAACCCATGACCTCCAGATAACCCGTCTGGTGCTCTACCAACTGAGCTGCAGGGACGAGATTATTCCAGTGCATTTTAGGTATTTAACACCATTTTTTAGAACCACTGATGTTTAAAGTCCGTTTATCATAGCCAGCGAAAGACACAGATATCTTTAACAAGCATGATGATGGACTATAAATTGATTGGCTGATTTTTGCGGTGTTCCCATATATATTACCACCATATTACAGTATTTCTTGATCCCTTCTGACGTCTTTCTTGGCCTTCCTTTTTCCCTCTATGATCATTGGTTAGCATTGCTTCATTTACTGAACATTGACCTTCATTCATTCACACGACTGGTTCCAAATGCCTACAGACAGCCTAGGTATGTCGCACACTCTCTTAGTTCTCTTATGTTTGATGACTATTTACAATGAAATGACAAGGTAGCGCAGAGGTAAACGCCATAAAGATTATCTACAGAACATATGAAACCTGACACCAGAGAGAAGACGCACTACCATAACTATGCTGAAGGGCTACAAGGGGTTTAAGGTAATAGTGACCCCCCAAAAATTTCATAGGTTGTATACTGGCGAGACTGGGGATTGGCCCAGGGCTTTCTGCATTCTTTCCAACCATGTCACCACTATGCTACTCAGCGTCTGGTTAAATAAATTACTGTATTCACTCAAATATACCCTTTATAATACAAAGTGGTTTTACTAAAGTATGGGGGTTGTCTTATAATCGAGTTTGCCCTATCCACAAGAATTCAAATTCAGTTTCTGGGATGCTTCGCTGAAATGTCAAAAATGCGAGGTATGATCTTGACCTTTGAAATAGTTTTCGGAGAACTTAGTCACTGTCACTCTATTTTCTCCTAGTGTTGGTCTGTTTTGGTTTTGTTGAACATATCTTCATCTGATCATCTTTTGTCCAATAATAACAATTAAAAGAATTGTGTAAACTGTTGTGAAATTTTCATCTAGACTTTGTAATGTGTGATCTCCGAGGACATGATATTAATACACTATTTCACTGTTAGTTTATTTAATCTCTTTTATCATATAGTAAATTATTTAAATATTTTCATATCCCACACTATTTAGTCCTATTTCTGAATGTTTTTAATGTTCCAGAAGTATTTTTCTAGCCTCCCCATCCTTTAGTTTTAATATCTGTATGAGAGTTTTGAGGCCTGTGTGACATTTTGTTTTACTATACTAGTGTTTTAAGGCCTATTTGGCCCCTCAACTTAAAATCCGAATGTTTGGAGACCTCTTTTCCATACCCTTATGTTTTAATATCCGAATAAGTGTTTTGAGGCTTCTTTAGCCTCTTGTTTGAAAATCCAAGTGTTTGGAGGCCTCTTTGACCTTTTGCTAATTTCTTCATTTTTGGATCTTTGTTTTTTATTTTTTGGCGAAAGTTGTTTTTCTTAAGTTTCATTTTTATTCATGCATCTTAACTGGTTTAATTCGAGATCATTATTCTTTCTTTGTTTTTTGTTTTTTGTTTTATTTTTCATTTTTCCAATCATCAGGTGAGCACCTTGAGGCCCCTTGGCCTCTTGTTTAAACTTTAAAACATAACATGTAAAATGTTGCAAAATACAGATAACATTAAAATGTTACAAAGTACAGATAACAACACAATGGGCTTTTTATAATTTTGGCATCCCTCATGTCGCGGGTCATCTTATCAGGATTGTCTTATATTTGGGGGAATACAGTGAGAGGTCGACATATTTCATATAGGTTACGTATATCTTTGGAATTAATACGAAGATATAAATTTTATGGAACACCTCAGTTACTATCTGGTTATATTTACAGAAGCTTTCACAGACAAGTCAAGGAATGTTCTAGATTAAAGTTTAACTTAAATCATTTTTTGTGTATATCATCATGTGGAAGTGTCTTTTTCTATCATGTATCAGTACTTATGTTTGAATGGTGTTTAATATTTTTCTTTAATGCTACAGAAGTTTTGATGTAAACATTGATGAATTTTTTACGTTTACAATGGTGAACAGAACAGTTGAGGCTTGAGAATACTTCCTTGAAGCAACGTCTTGAAAAGGCGGAGAAATTAGAAGACCTTATCGAGATGCTGCAAGAAAGCCATAAGTGTGTGTTACCTCATGTTACCATTAGTGTATGTTACCAGTGCATTACCTTGTATTACCATAAGTGTAGGTTACCAGTGTATTGCATCGTGTTACCATAGGTATATGTTATTCATGTGTTACTTCGTGTTACCATGTGTTTATGTTACTAGTTATCTTGTTTCACCATAAGTGTATATTACCAGTCTGTTGTTTCGTGTTACCATAGGTGTATGTTACCTTCAATTGACCTTCATTCAATCATGCCATTACTTCTCAGCAGACAGTTGACCTTCATTCAATCATGCCATTAGTTCTCAGCAGACAGTTGACCTTCATTCAATCATGCCATTAGTTCTGAGCAGACAGTTGACCTTCATTCAATCATGCCATTAGTTCTCAGCAGACAGTTGACCTTCATTCAATATATCTGCGATATCTGAAAGATATATCCCTTTCATAACCACACCACAAAGGTTACCCAGATCTATATGAGCATAGAGGGTTTAAGGTGTTTTTGCCACTGGCTAAAGCAAGGATTAAAGCTGGGTTTTTCCGGACTTGATAGCCATTTCTGGATTTTAGTGAGTAGCAATCCACTTGCTACTCTAACCACCCCAGATATGATGTGATGAATATATGTGATATATATTTGCTGTGATAATTGTGAGGATGTTCCACTATGTAGGAGCCTCGTGAACACCAACAACTACCTTCTGCAGCAGATCAGCTCTGACAGACGGCAGCATCAACACGATGTTGAGCAGCTCAACAGTTCGTACAATCGACTCCGACGTCATCAACATTCCACTGCGACCACGTGACACATGAATGCTGATAAGCCATTTTATAATCGTAGATGCAACCAATAACCATGGTATTTTGGACATATTTATCATAAACACATTTTAGACATATTTCTGTGAATATTTTGAGGAATATATATTTTTTCTTACCATATGTTCTTTTTCAAGACATATTTGGCAATATATTAACGTATTTTGGAGCTTATAAATTCAGTGAACTCTTTTCTTGACATATGTACACACTTCTGGATATACATATTTTGGAATACATTAACGCAGTTCCGCGCATATGTGCTGGGTAAACTCTTTTCTTGACATATGTGCACACTTTTGGATATATCTACACATTTATGACAATTACGCGCATTTTTACGATGTACAATGTGTATTATGCCCGAATTTTAGGTACATTTCGAAAACTTAGGAATAGTGATTAGGTTAATACCATATATGGTGTTATACCATAAACCATTTAACCTTGTAAGAGCTTTGAAATCAAATAAATATATTTTCATCTTTAATGTGTACTAATTCATCATACCTTTGTATTAAATATTCTTGAACTTCCACATCCTCATCACAATGTATTCTGTTCCATGAAGATGCCACTTTTTACCATCACATCATGAATAGGAATGCTTTAGTTTAACGCATTAAGCTTACAAATGTTTATATATATATATATATATATATATGTTAACTACAACAATTTCTTACATCGATTTATATAAACCGGTACTGTATTGTCTTGTATATATTGTTTGTTATCTATCGATGATTTGAGAGCTTTGGTAGAATAATATAATCTCAATGCCAGTAGCCGATGTGCTTCTTTGACTATATAGATAGAGAGAAATGCACAAAAAAAACTATACCTCTGATGGGACTCGAACCCACGACCTCCAGATCACCAGTCTGGCGATCTTGTTGGTAGAGCACCACAGCGGTTATATGGAGGTCGTGGGTTTGAGTCCCATTAGAGGTATAGATTCTTTTCTGTGCATTCCCCTCCATCTAGAAAAATCTAATAATTGACTCTTGCAATTATTGCCATGTTGTTGATTTTTTACTGGTACAATGTTTCAGAAATCAAACTCTACTTGCAATGTATATTTACCTTCTTGTGTTTACTGCATTTACATATTTTATACCTACCATGTCATTATTATGTATTTTTAATAAAATAACATCTATCAAGATATTTTAGTTATTGAATTACTTTTAATGATTCTACTATGATAGTGCTACCATACTGTGGTTTTATTTGCCACAACAGATAGTTACGCGTCCAGATTTAACATTTTCAACGGTTTTCCCAACATAATTATTATTATCATTATTGTATTCATAGTGCCTCTCCAACTAACTAGTTATCAGCGACACTTTACAATGGTAATACAACATGGTATACACACCAATAAATAGGAAGACGTAAAGGTACGGTATGTCACTAACAAAAATAGTATAATTGGAACACAGAGAAATTTGCAATTAGTCTATTTTACCTAGAAAATATTCCTTAAACATACTGAGATGCTCACAGTAGACAAAAATCGTTTTAAAACTAAATGGTATCACAGTATCCTTTTTGGCAAAGGTAGGTTTTCATAGCGGACTTGGGAGAGAAACTTGTAATAGATCGTGCAGATGGGGGGGGGAATACTGTTGAACAACTGGGGTGCGGTGACTTGGAGGGAGCGGCCCCAAAACTGTCTCTGCCGTCTCTGCTCGACAAAGGTCATGGTTCATGGTTGTCTAGTGGTGCGCATTTGTTTATTGGTGCATATTCGTTCACTTGGGTATACCGGAGCAAGGTTGTGTAGATATTTGAAAGTGAAAATAATTTTTTTAGTTCTATTCTAAATTTAATAGGTAACCAATGTAGTATTTTCATGTGGGTGTTATGTGGAGACGTTTAGGAATGTATATTACTCTGGCGGCTGAATTTTGTAATTTTTGTAATCGGGATAATTCTTTTGCTGGAAGATTCATGAGGATGGAATTGCACGGGTCAATCCTGGAGGTTTCAAAGGAATGAATTAATGTTCCAGTTTGTTGGGGAGATAAATATCTTGGGGCTGACCTGATTTGGTGGGGATAGAAATATCCAAATTTGAGAACATTCGAGTTTATTTCAGGTTGTTCGCTGTTGTCCACTGTAGAATATCAAGAAGACAAAATTGCTAGACTATGAGTGGCAACTGGGAGTCAGAGCTCAATATCGTCTGCGTAAAGATGGCACTCAAGTCCATGGCGGGCATGATGCTGTTTCGTGGATAAGTGTCAAACGTGAATAAATAAAAATGTCAAAATGGCGTCGATACGATAGTAGGCCTAGTCATGGTACGTGTTATGTACCTGGATCTCAAGTGTGCCGTTCTGGCGATATTCGTAGTTCAGATATAGGCAGGCGCAAGTCAACAGTTGGTATTTAGGATCTCAGTACAGCTGTAGAATAGCTTTTCTTATAATATTGTGCTTCATTATTGTCTTAACATGATATAAAGTCTGCATCCATAGGGTCTGTACTATTCGTCTGTTCACAGAACGTAGGATGTTGTGAAATATGTTAACCCAGTTAATAAACTGATGTGTAACCTATAACTGTCGATCAAAAAGAAAGGTAGGTGCGACGGTGATTAGTGAGCTTTTAGGCTTTGTTGTCAACAAAGTAAGCTGTATGACTGTAGCTGACTTGGTTAAAATTCGCGCCGACTTCTACTAGTCCGAAATCGAGAATGCTAATATTTAGTCTCCATTTCACGCTACTCATAAAACACACAAGTGTTTTCCATATGGGCCAAGCTGCCGAGGACTGGGGCCAACAGCACTCCCTGTATTGGTTGTAAGTATAACGTTGGACACGCAGGTCCTTCAATATACAAAATGGTCTATGTTTTAACAATGGTGAGAATTATACATTATGTATTTCGACAGCTTTGTGTAAACTGCTAGGATTTAGCTTTCGTTCATTAGTGAATAGTCATAAAACACACAAGTTCACCAACATGACGATGCTATCGTACACTACTACGTTTTCAAATTCCATAGGATGTATTACAGTATCACGTGACTGTCATGACCTTTGAACGGATGCGCTAACCACTATAACATTTATATTGTTGCTTATGTCGATAAGTGAATATGGACTGTATTCCTCGATTTCCAGAAGGTCAACTTTCGAGGTTTAAAAGCTACAACCGCGGTCACCTCATATACAGCGGATCATAATTTATCAAGTTTATAGAATAGAATAACGATGAAAATTAAATTTGAGGGCTCCGACGTCCAGGGTTCATTGCAACTACAATGACCAGTTGACCACTCTCACGTACCATGCAAGCACTGGTGATTAGTCTAGCTTTCGCAAGCTAATCAGTTATCACCCTTTCCTGCCAAAACTTGTAGCTTCCCATGCCAAGAAAAACGGTATCCTCATACTCCGCTCCGTGCCGTTAGAAAATACATATAGTGGCTGTTGTCTAACATAAAAGAGCCGCCCAATACAGATTTGTCAAAAGAACTGGGTCGAACAGGAAATCGGCTTCTTTAAATGACATATTGAAGGTCGTGTCAGCGGGTACCACGGATGATCTCAGTCGGCCTACCTCCTGTTACTAGAGACTGTGGATTTGAGCACACTTCTCGATGAGATGTTGTCATTGCGCGCTGACGTTACCAGTCTACCAGAATCGTCCTCAGCGACTTCTACCTGATTGGCATCATCCCTACTTAGTGGAAAAAATAATGAATTTTTGCGAAATGTTAGAAGCGACACTCAAAAGCAATATTTATATTTTGACTACAATTAGGCAAACCGCCGGTTGTTGATGTCATAACGGCCAAACATTTAGCTACGCCATTCTATTCACTTCATGTTTTATCCATGGTCATATTCCAACCCACATGATTGCAGCCATAATTGTGCTTATCGCAAAGGGTAAAAATGTGGATTTAAGTTGCATATCTAGTCGGTAGTTACGGCTTTTCATCCGACCCTTATCGGATGAAACGAAGCTAGTCATAGACCAGTAGCACTGGTGTGATATCAAAGATTTCTCGACGTATTAGCCTATATTGTATCGAATAGAAGTATACGTGCACACAAGTGACAACCGGTTCCGCTTTAAGAACTCTCATTCAGCTGACCAATATCTTTGTGTTAAAACTTATAATTAATTATTATAGAGAAAATGGCAGTATCGTATATAGTTATATTTCATTTTTAGATGCATCGGTTGGAGTCAACCATTGGACACTGTTAAGAATTTTATTAGACAGATATGTGCCGGTATATATTGTTACAATAATTATGTATTGGTACATAATGCATAGCTTTTGTATTCGGTGGAATGGTAAAATGTCGAAATACATTAAGTTGACTAATGGGGTAAAACAGGGCGGGGTTCTCTCTCCAATTTTTTTATGCTCTGTCCGTTAATGAGCTTAATCTGTTGCTGTCAAAAGAGAAAGGTTGTACCTATAGTTATGTCTCGTACAACCACTTGTTTTACGCTGAAGACATCGTGTATATGGTACACTCCCAGTGCTGTTTGCCTTCAAAGGCTTTTGAATATTTGTGAAATATATGCTGATACATTTCACGTAAAAATTTAATACAGATAGGTCTAAGATCGTGAAATCATTGGATAAAAATGATATGTTTAATGCCTCTGATATATTCCCTGGAAGGCAATCACTACAGTACGGATAAGTCTAAGGTCAGTACGTGAAATCATTGATAAAAATCTTAGGTATAATGCCTCTGATATATTCCCTGAAAGGCAATTGCAACAGTATGTGGCTAGGTTCAAGTAGCTTGATGTGGTTATAAGTAATGACATGAGAGACAATGAAGATATTAAAAGAGAATTGCGATCCTTGTTTACAGGTACCAACATGATCATAGGAATGTTTGGTGATTGTTCACATTAAAGTCATACACAATCTTTTTTTATAAGTTTTCATACTAAATTTTATTAGGCTCACCTTTGGGGTGCCTATCAGAAATATATTTATGAAAAACTTCGAGTTGCTTAACAATAAATCAGTTATTTTTTTCAATTACCAAGAATGTGTAGCGTTCTCTAACCAAAAGCGCATCGAACTTGACATACCTTCGTTTGATGTTGTGATCAGGAAATTTTATTACAGCTTCCGCGAAACGTTAGGTCACTCCAGAAATAAGTTGGTCAGAACGATCATGCCCACAGATTTGATTAATATTTATTAATACAGATTTGATAAGAATATGTCAACGAAAAGATGAAACACGCGTTTATGTAGTGGTTTGAATGATGTAGGCCTAAAACCTTAACTTATTTAATATTTTTCATTAGGTCTTATGCTTACAACACCATACTCCGGCCGATGTAATATTACATTTGTTTGAAATGAAGAAATATATAAATAGCATATAGGCTACTATTCTGACTGTATATTACAGTTACGCGTTGACACTAAACATTACACAACGAACACATACATATTTCCTTGACAGTTGGCACGCCCATTACGAATTGACAGGCTTACCTCCCCGCCCATGATCGCATCTATGTTTCTAACATACCTAATTAGGTTCACGCATCACGATGATTCAATAAAGATTAAAGATACATAACCTCTCCAAAAAAGATAAGTCCACTTAGATGGAACTACTCGGTTTATCTTTCACGCAATAAATTTGATAATATCAGTCGACAAGTGCTCTCATGTTGTGAACGCACTGAACTCTGAAGGCGTCAGGTGACCAACCTCGGTCTCAATCGCTTCTTAATTTTCGAGTGATACGGTTAATTCGTCTTGGGTATTTTTAGACTGTAATGTAACGAAGTAACCTACGAAATTCCTTTTGGGTGCCAAGTCAACGACCTGCCGCTGATTGGTCTTTCCATTCGCTCTGTCACATTGTACGGTTTAGTCTGATATCTCCCATTCATGTTACCGGTGCAGAAAGACCACCAAAAAATGTCAACCGCGAGTGGGGACTGGGGACAGAACCAACGACTTCCGAATGGCCAGTCCGCAACGTTATCAATAAAATTACAGATATACTGTTCTTGGTGTGTAGGGTAATGAGGTATCAAGGACCTCTCAGAGAAAAAAAAAACAACAATTATTGACTATATAAATCCGCTGTTTCGTTTTATTTCACTTAAAATTCAAATTTAATATTGGATGAAGTTGGACAACTATAGTTACCTCCCCTTGAAGGGCATTCGCTTTCGTGATTTTATCCGCGCGTGTTAATCGTTGAACACAATTCTATAAACTCGAGCGTCGATTAGACAATGCACACAAATTGTACCTTTTTAAAGTTTCTCGTGGCCGGCTTCACACTTAAATTGGATTTTACATTGTACCTACAGGAAATTTGTAGTAGAAAAAATAAATGCTTGTCACCTCCGTCATCGATTATGATCCATATCCAAATGTAGATGTAGTTAACTCATATTCCCTGAGTGGAGCAACCAGAATAATATACGTCTTCCAAACCAAGCCAATCAACGAAAAAAATCAACAAAATTCCGTGGTGTCGGTAATACCATAGCAACCCGTCTATTTGTGTTTTTAAGTATGCTGCAATTTTTGTGAAGGATGTCTTTATTTGCATTGGGGTGTAAACCGACCACTTGTTATGATTGTAATGTCAGTAGAACTCCGATTATGACTGATAAAAGGCCAATATCTATGTCAACACGACCAATTGTATACACGGCACTCCAGCAATCGAAGTTTTATCGCGAGTCTGAGATTATTGCCACTGGAAAATTGCCCCTGTAAAGCGCCTCGTGTGGGTATATCGTATCAGTGTGCACAATTATACACTCGACGATGGCGTTGATCTCATCGCCGTTCATCCGTAGGATTATGGGATATGTCGTGTTTTATTGAGCATTTACATGCATTCATAAGCACAATGCGTTTCGGTTATACGGAAAAAATACTACATTAACGGGAATATTCTAATAACCGGATCGGAGTGCCATGAGTGGTACTTAATGGGATTTCGATAAGAAATATGAAAGAATACCCACTCTCCATTCCATCAGATCTTTACAGTTTAGAAACATCTTGCTCATTGGTGACGTTAACTTTCATCTTAAAAATACTGATGATGCTCTAGTTATTCGTTTTAATAGTGTCCTAGACCAATTTTTACTCCTCAATTCTATAGCTGCACCTACGCCCTAGATGTTGCTGTGGTTCCCACTGATAGTGTTATCAACCATATGACTATTTTTGATAATACTTTGTCCCACCACTTTTTTAGTAAATTCCAATTGAATAATAGCACTACTGGAATAAATTATTAATGTAATGAAACGGTAATCAGGAAAATCCCTAGGATCAACACAGAAAACTCTAAATCCGACCTCTCAAACATCCTCGCCTCTCAGCAGCCACCATCCGATGCTGAGGGACTACTAACCGATATCAACCGTGCGCTCTCCGACACTCTCGACAAACATGCTCCAGAAGTGACGATGAAGCCGCGACCGCGCGAACCTGAACCTTGGTCGTCAGAAGAGATTCTGACTGCACGTCGTGCACGTCGTTCAGCAGAAAGTGGCGGAAGAACTCGGATGATGTCACCAAAAGCGTGCCAATCCGCAATCAACAATTTTCACTATCTTGTCAAAGATGCTAAACGTAACTACTACAGCAAATCAATATCCGAATATCTGTCATCTCAAAAACTACTCTTTCTGACCTCCAATAAGCTAAAAAAAGAAAACAGATTCTCACAACATTCAACATTCTGCACCCCGCCTCTTCAATGCACTCCCAGCCTACATTAGACGATCTACAACTGTCAAACAATTCAAAAGCAATCTCAAAACACACTTATTCAGCATTGCTTTCATTAAATAGTTCAGCAGTACTTTATTAATTAACCGTGAATCAACACTTTCACGGTGAGATTGCCTGTTTCTGTTTATCACTAATTCTTCAAATTCTAATTGGATACTTTTCCCGCATAGGATTTCCTTTTTTCGATATTTGTTGTACTTTCCACTGTATTATTCAACATTGTTATCTATTTCATGCTCGCTGTGATTGTACATAATTGTATCTAACATTGATCTGTATAAACTGTATACTGTTAGGTGTTAATTTTATATAATGTGGGTAATTACATTACAGTATATTTCATCCACTTTCAACAGTTGTGATCTCACAATGAATAGATTCGATAACGTTTCTTGGCGTTTGTTATGGCGGCCATTATTAAGTCGTAGGCTAATGGCCGACGACGACAGTAAAACTGGGGGTCATGGATTTAACTTGATATTGAACCCTATTCTGGTAAGCGAACAATCTCTTCCAATTTCATAACCTGGCTCGGTTGTAAACATTCCAGTGGCCCAAACGATTTTTCATATTATGATGATTTGTGAACTCAAGGTCAGACATTAATAATACATTTTTAATACGATAATTATGATCTATAATTATTATTTTCATTAATACGAAAACTAATAATACACGAAAAGTATCAACCAAAGATAAACGTATAAAGCTGCGTAAACTATTAAAAAAACACCTGGGGGAAAACTCGTCACATATCACATGTATATCGATTTATTAAACATTTCATTATATGCGTTGTAAATCGATTTGTAAGTTCAAACTATAAATTAACGACGACAATGGACTATGTAGTTGCCGTGTTTAGCACTTTTGTCAGAAATCGTACGGCGAATTCTTCGTCCTTTCGTTACTCACACCAATCATCAAGATTGTAAATAGTATGTTAAAATATCTTTGTAGCAAGGTTACATTGAAGAATAATAATGATAATAATAATTCTGCGATTCCTGGAACTTTTGTGACAACTAACTTAAGGACACGTAACATTTATAGACCAAAATAGCTGGTCATAAACCTAAAATATCCGATATCGACCATATAGACGTTCTTGACGACGGATTTTCTATAGAATTACTTTGACGTTCAGGGGAATTCACATTTTGTAAATTCAATACTTTAAACGGCTTTTCCTGTGTGCCATTGGTGTTCGTATCGTCAGGAAAAACGGTAGGAGTGCTGCCTTTATTAATCTGAACGGAATTGTCGAAATGACTATTATCTAATCCGCTGCACCTAGTATCCCGAAGTGCAGCAGGACTTGACTGAATTCCCACATTGTGGTCCCACGCTCGCGTCGCCCCTTCGCTCTCTGCGTCGCTGACGTCATCGACGCACACCTCACACATATCCGCATTCTGATCTATGTCTCTATCCGCGTTACCGGGCGATGAAGATCTCTGCCCGTCATCTTCCGTGATATCGCAGTCGGAACCGCCTGTTTCTTTCTTCAAACGACGTCTCGCATTCGCAAACCACGTTGATACTTGGGTCAAGGTCATTTTAGTGATGATCGCGAGCATAATCTTTTCTGCCTTTGACGGATAAGGATTTTTGCGATGATCCAACAGCCACGATTTTAGCGGACCCGTAGTTTCTTTGGTAACGTTTTTCCTATAGCCTGGGTGGTGGCAGTCCAGTGAATTGTATCTGAAGTAAATTGATGGCCACAAGGTCAACGAAAGTACATTACTTAGTATTATTAATAATTTAAAGCGATTACGAAGTGAAATTCAACTGGGACCGCGCTGAAATCCGACGCGTTAGGAAGTTGCTTGATATAGTATTGAAAGAAACTTGAAAAGATTTTATTTGTATATTCATATGTAATGTAAGTCTTTTTCAAAAT